>JAKOOJ010000062.1:0-227500 GCA_022577455.1 Arizona elegans | reverse complement strand
GTCTTTCTGTGTCTCTCTCTGTCTCTGTCTCTCTTTTTGTGTGTGTCTCTCTCTGTGTGTCTCTCTCTGTATCTCTCTGTGTCTCTGTCTCTCTCTGTCTCTCTCTCCGTGTGAGACGTTGGGCTGGATGAATTGCAGGCGTTCAAAAAGAGATTTTGGGGTTCCAAGTCAGGAAAAGTTCTTATAGGTTAAAACCAGCAGCTTAAACTGGGACCAGAACTATTTTTTTTCCTCAAAGAAAAAACAGCCAGGGGGGCAAAAAAGCATATTTGAGATAGTTTGAAAGATGTTAGAGACTGTTCAAATGCCCAGTTTTGATCAGCGTTCTTGATGTGGGGTTTGGTGTTCGTTCAGGTTTCTGGACTACCTTCTAGGATGGTTCTCATGTCAAATCAAATCAAGATTATTACAGTCAAAGACCAGAGATTGGTTCTTGTGTCAAAGGTCAAAGGTCTTCTCGGGTGGACAAGTCTTTTTTTTTTTTTTTTAGCAATAGTATAGAACAATGCAGGTAGTCCTGGACATATGACCACAACTGAGCCCAACATTTATGTTGCTAAACGAAACCGTTATTAAGTGAGTTTAGCTCAGTTGTGCAACCACTCTTGCCACGGTTGTCAAGCCAATCACTGCAGTTGTTCAGTCAGCAACACGGTTGTTAAGCGAATCTGGATTCTCCATGGACTTGGCTTGTCAGCAGGTTGCAAAAGGGACACTGCCAATCATTTGGATTTTGATCAGGTGACCATGGGGAGGCTGCAATGGTCATGAGCGTAAAAGTGTAAAAAAAAAATGGTCATAAGTCACTTTATTTTCAGTGCCGTTGTAACTTCAAATGGTTTCTGAACAAATTGTGTGGTTGCTTCTCTGTGTCAATTATGATTTTATTGTACTTGTTTCTTAACTTGTGTTCGCCACCCTGAGTCCTTCGGGAGAATGGCGGCATATAAATACATGTAATAAATAAATAATAAATAAATATAACATATTCTCTTCTCTTCTTTTTTCTTCTGTCTTCTCCTCTCCTCTTTCTTTTGCATTCTCTCTCCTCTCCTCTCCTCTCCTCTCCTCTCCTCTCCTCTCCTCTCCTCTCCTCTCCTCTCCTCTCCTCTCCCCTACCTTACCCTACCCTACCCTACCCTACTCTACTCTATTCTTTTGCATTTTCTGTTCTTTTGCATCTTCCCTTTCCTTCCTTCCTCTCCTCTCCTCCTAATGCTCTTCTAAGTGCCTTGTGGCAGCCGAGCTCCTTCAGACCCGTGATTTGCTTATTTGCCTTATCATCAAAGGCCAAGTGATTCAGAAGGCAACCTTCGGACTCCTTTTGAGAAACTAAGTGCCTGACTAAATGAGGTTGCCCAGACAGATCGGCCTTCCCAGCAGGGGAGAATTGCGCTCCTATGCAAATCCCTCCTCCTTTCATGCTCCGGAGTGTGGAGGAAAGAGATTATGGTTTGAAAACCTTCAATAATTGAGCTGAAGAGGAAGACGAAAGGGGGTGTAGTTGCATTGGTGTAACATTTATTCCTTGTTCTGCTTCACTACACCAGCGTTAGGTGGGCTAGTGTAGGAGAAGCAGAACCAAGGAAGTCTTCTAGTCCAACCCCTTGCCCAAGGCAGGAGTCCATATCCCATCCAGTCAAGCAGTTACCCAGTTCAGATTGTTTGAATATGTATTTTGAAATTATGCAGTGATACAAAGGAATTTATTGAGGTTGGTTATGAATATAGTGCAGGCAGTCCTTGACCTATGACCACAACTGAGCCCAAAATTCATGATGCCAAGCAAGAGTTTGTTGCTAAGTGGTTAAGTAAATTTTGCTCCATTTTATGACCTTTCTTGCCACAGTTGTTAAGTGAATCGTAGCAATTGTTAAGCTAGCAACAGGGTCATTGAATGAATCTGGCTTCCCCCTTGACTTTCCTTTATCAGGAGGTCACAAAAGGGGACCCCAAGACCCTGCCACCGTCATAAATATGAGCATCTGAATTTTGATCATGTGACCACGGGGATGCTACATTGATTGTAAGTGTGAAAAAAATTCATAAATCACTTTTTCAAAATAACGGAATAGAATAAAAGAATAACAGAGTTGGAAGGGACCTTGTAGGTCATCTAGTCCAACCCCCTGCCCAAGCAGGAGACCCTACACCATTTTGACAGAGGGCAGTCCAGTCTCTTCTTGAAAGCCTCCAGGGATGAAGCTCCCAGAACTTCTGAAGCAGGGGTGAAATTCAAATTTTTTCCCTACCGGTTTTGTGGGCGTGGCTTGGTGGGCATGGCAGGGGAAGGATATTGCAAAATCTCCATTCCCACCCCACTCCAGGGGAAGGATATTGCAAAATCCTCATTCCCGCCCCGCTCTGGGGCCAGCCAGAGGTGGTATTTGCCGGTTCTCCGAACTACTCCAAATTTCTGCTACCGGTTCTCCAGAACCTGTTTGAACCTGTTGGATTTCACCCCTGTTCTGAAGGCAACTTCTGTTCTACTGGTTGATGGTTCTCAGAAAATTCCTCCTTATTTCCAGGTTGAATCTCTCCTTGGTCAGTTTCCATCCATTCTTCCTTGTCTTGCAGGCGCATCTTCCCTTCCCCTTCCCCATCCAGGATGTGAGCCTGCTTGTCATTAGACTGATCTGTGATTGGAGATGGTAATTCCCCACATCCTTCCTTCCTGACTGCCATGGAATAAGGGTCATTCGGGGGGGGGGGGAGAGACTGGCAATGCCTGTCAAATTAACTCGACTCAGATGTCCGAAGGGCTTCCTGGAAGGATTAAGCCCGTTCTCCGGACCGTGGCTTTCTCAGCAGGTCTTTTAATCGAATCCCTGCTCCTTCTGGAAACGAGGACCCGATGAGGATGCTAAGAAGCATGTCCTGGAGAAGCATCTGTGCGGCTGGAGGATGACAAGATAAGCCCATGTGGGCTTAGCCAGGGGAGGATGCTGCCCATCTCTTTGGCTTCGGAAAGGCAGCTTTAGAGCTGGCTAATCTGAGATGTCAGCAGCTGGCGTCATGGCCCTGCGGGCTGTTTGGAAGAGCAGGGTGGTTGCTATGCTTGGCTGCTCAGGTGCTTCCACCCCTTGGCTTCTTCTGGGAGAAGAAGAAGAAGAGAGAAACCAGGAGGAACCGACTTGGATGCATCGACCCTCCTGGCTTTCGTATGCATGCAGCTATATTGCCTGAGAGAAAGATATGTCAGCCTCTTCATCCAGGCACTGAGCCATGTTTGGTGGGGAGGAGGAACATGGTCTCCACCACGGCTGCTTCCAGCCGCGCCACCTCCCATGTTGACGGGGATGATGGACAGCAGGGCTGCCTTTGGCTGGAAGGAGGTTTGTAGGAGGAGGAATTCTTCCCCAGCCCCTTAATCACATCCGGATGGTTGTAGAACATGGTTCGCTCCCCATTGGTGACTTTAAGTGCAATCCTAAGAGACTCTTCTAAGACATCTGGTTTGTGAGGAGGAGGAGGAGGACGACTGTGGGGTCCTTGGTGCTCTCTGAACTTGTATGTTTCTTGCAGATGTTTCATTACCCAAGTAGGTAACATCGTAAGTCCTAGAGACTAAATTTCTCTCATTTTTATCATGGAGGATGTTGCTTAGATGGGTAATGAAATGTCTGCAAGAAAACAACCAAGCTCAGAGAGTACCAAAGACCCCACAATCCTCCTCCTCCTCCTCCTCTCTGCAACCCTCCCTCCTTTGTGGAGGTCTTGTCCTACTTCGGTTGGCCTTCTCTATTAGGTGTTTTATGCCAGCCATGGCAGTTTCTTAAAAGGCCACCAGATGGGAGCAAAGAGGCACCTTTGATCCCACTGGTGGGTCAAGGGGCTCCGGCCCCTGCAGCCCCATTGGGGAGAGTTAATGGCCCTCCGGCCCCCTCACACACCTTGGTAAGGGAGGGGCCAAAGGGCCCCTATAAGAACCCTTTGGGGCTGCTCTTTGGCTCTTGTTCTACCTCCCTCTGGGACTGACCCATGGGCTCAATGGGCTCAATCCAGGCATGGATGCCTCCATGCCAGGGAACCTATATTTCTCTACTTTTATTCCTAAATAAAGATTTAACTTGATTGCATCCTTGCGTGCTGCCTTTCCTTGAAAGCGCCCTCAACGAACCATCGATCTTCGTGAGATCCCTCACAGTCTCCTTCCTCTTGACCTATTCACCCTTCCTTCCTTCCTTCCTTCCTTCCTCCCTCCCTCCCCCCCTCCCTCCCTCCCTCCCTGAAGAAGAAGAAGGGGAAAAAGAAGGAGGAGGAAGAGGAGGAGGAGGAGGAAAAGGAGGAGAAGAAGAAGAGGAGGAGGAGGAGGAAGAGGAAGAGGAGGGGGGAGAAGGATTGCAAACATCAAATTTCTTCGGTGTGTGTTTTCCATGCTCATCCCTCTCCATATATATCTATAATTCAAAGCACATTCTCTCAGCTCCTATTCTTTCTTAACCATCCCTGCTTTTGATTTCCATCACACACTTCTTAAGTACCTGGTTCCTCCTGCATTCGACTTGCTTTTACCATTCTCTTGACATACTCAACTCTCACTTCCCTTTATTTTGGGGGTGGGGGGGCGGTGTTTGAAAAAAAAAATCTCCCTGATGCATTTCTGTACACAGTCGTGGTGTCTTTCTGCCATGGGGAGGAAGGGCTGGAAGCCTCCTGCTGGATCCAGTTCCGTTCAGATGGCTTCCCTCGGGATCCTTCCTTGACTTTGTAGAACTACAGGCACCAAAACATCTTATTAGAATTCGGAATGCAGCCAAGGGAGAAGAAGCTGGATATTTTGTGTGATTGGACAACATGTAGTGTAGAGACAGTCAACACGGAGATGTCAGGCACGAACAAACTGGTCCATACGTGAAGGTACAATTAAATTGATTTCTTGCTAATTATGCCTATGCACAGGAATCTTCTCAGCTAATGATCAGCACCTGCTAAGAGTTAGATAAGAGTCCATGGGATTTAAGGGGGTTGAACTTAGTTCATTTCTTATGAAGAGATTCTAGGCTGATTCCTCGTTTCTCTCCACCACCCCAGGTTCTGCCAGTCCTTCACTTACAATTGGATGAATTTAGCAGATGGATGGATGGATGGATGGATGGATGGATGGTATCCAGCAAGAAAGATCAGGTCCACATGTGTAGGCCACTTAAATGTGAGACAGCCGTGTGCTGCAGCTGCTGAAAAAGCCAACACAGTTCTAGGCTGCATCAACAGAGGAAGGACATCAAGATCATGAGAAGAGATAGTGTAGCTTTATACTACACTGGTGAAGCCACACTTGATCACCATGATCTAAGACAGATGTTGAGACTCTGGAAAGAGAGCAGAGAAGAGCAACAAGGATGATAAAATGAGCGGAGACCAAATTGCATGAGGAACAATTAAAGGAACTAGGTTATGTCTAACAAAGAGAAGGAAGAGGTGGACATGATAAACCTCTTCCAGTGTTTGAGGGGCTGTCAAAGGAGAAGAAACAACAGGTGGAAGATTAAAGAGAGATCTAACCTAGAATGAACAGCACCCAGCGCAGTGGGATCATTTCTTATTTTTATCCCTACCCTAAACTAAACCATCATGACTAATATCCCAGTTTGATCCTCCTCCTCCTCCTCCTCCTCCTCCTCCTCCTCCTCCTCCTCCTCCTTCTCCTTCATCTTCTTCCTCCCCCTCCTCCTCCTCCCTCTTCTTCATCTTCTTCCTCCTCCTCCTCTTCTTTTTCCTCCTCCTCCTCTTCTTTTTCTCCTCCTCCTCCTCTTCCTTCATCGTCTTCTTCTTCTTCCTCCTCCTCCTCCTCTTCTTTTTCCTCCTCCTCCTCCTCTTGAACTTCTTGTCCACCCCAAATTACCTAAGGAAATTGTTCAGGCTGATGATGTTCTTTGTCAAGTCCTTTTTGGCTTGTCCTAAAGCTCTTGCTTTCCTTCTCCCCCCTAGCCCCCCCTGACTTTTTCCCCACTCCCCCCAGCCCCCATGGTGGTCATCATCTATCAAGCTCTTAAGGAAACAAGGGGAAGGTGAGGGGGAGAGAGAGAGAGGAGCCCTCATATTTGTTGCAATCTGAAGTTTCTGGGTCAAGTCAATTGCCCCCCTGAGACATCTCCAATTAAACCTCTCTGCACTCATAACGCTATCCAAATTGGTGCTCAAATTAATGAAGGGATGGTTCCTGTACAAGGGGAGGAGGAACTGGACACATGAGATTTGAACCGGCCGGGGCATTTGGCCAAGGGAGAGGAGATAAATGCAGGGACAGATGGGTCCGAGAGACTTGAGAAGAGGGAGGTCTTGCTGAAAGAGAAGACAATTAAGATGCAAGGAAACTAGAAAGTGAGATGCTCGGGGAGGTAACTGAATAGAAAATTAAAATTATTCAGCTACAGAAAAGGCACGGAATGATTTCAAGACAGGCAAATCTAGGAAGAGGACTCAGGGATCCAGCTGTTCCTGGAGGGGAGATCGGGGAGGAAGACAATGGAAGAAAAATGGATGGTGGGGAGATGTCTCCTGGAGTAGATGAGGTGAGCCTCACTGCCTGTCAAAGGCAGAAGGAATGAACCCAAGGAAACCAGAAGGAGCTGAGTTATGGGGCGCAGGTTAGGTAGCTATTTTATCTTTGTAATAGAAAACTGACAAGCTTTCGAAGAGAACCGGGGGTGAAATGGGAGGCTGAGCCCAGCTGTGAGCTCCATCCTCCTCTAGATCTGTGTCCAAATGGGACGGGATGCCTGGTACATAATTCACCTTCATTTTTGCAGTTGTCAAAACAAACATGAGGAGATGAAGAAACTAGACTCTGTTGGTCTAATTTGTCACCTCTAAGATGGGAGGGGAGGGCAGGGGAGGAGAGAAGAGGAAAGGAGAGAATGCAAGAGTAGAGTAGAGTAGAGTAGAGTAGAGTAGAGTAGAGTAGAGTAGAGTAGAGTAGAGTAAGAGAGGAGAGGAGAGGAGAGGAGAGGAGAGGAGAGGAGAGGAGAGAAGAGAAGAGAAGAGAAGAGAAGAGAAGAGAAGAGAAGAGAAGAGAAGAGAAGAGAAGAGAAGAGAAGAGAAGAGAAGAGAAGAGACAGAGCTAGAAGGGAATTTAGAGGTCTTCTAGTCCAACGCTTTGCCCATGGCAGGACACCCTTTACCATCCCACTCAAATCACTGCACAACATCTTCTTAAAAACTTCCGTGAGGGAGCATTCACAACTTCTGGAGGCAACTTCCGTTCCAGGTTTAATTGTTTTCACTATCAGGAAATTTCTCCTTAGTTTTAGGTTGTTCCTCTCCTTGATTAGTTTCCATCCATTGCTTCTTGTCCTGCCTTCAGGTCCTTTGGAGAATAGGTGCCCCCCTCTTCTTGTTCACTGAGCCCTACCCAACAAAATGAAGTTCCATAGTGAAAAAAGTAAGGTTTCATAATCAGGCAAGAAATATCAAATGCACAAACCAATAGATTGAGACAGTTGGTACCTGTCTCAATAGTAGTAATTGTGAGAGGGATCTTGGAGTCCTAGTGGACAATCACTTCAATAAGAGCCAGCTGTGTGCTGCAGCAGCCAAAAAAAGCCAACCCAGTTCTAGGCTGCATAAACAGAGAGATAGAATCAAGAACCAATGATGCCCTTGAAGTGATGTCCTGGTGCCTGGAAGTCGTGCGGATCTGGATGGGGAGGAACAGGCTCAGGCTCAACCCATCCAAGACTGAGTGGCTGTGGTTTCCGGCATCCCGATATAGTCAGTTGACACCATCACTGACTATCGGGGGCAAGTCTTTGGCCCCCACGGAGAGGGCACGCAATTTGGGCGTCCTCCTGGATACGCAGCTGTCCTTGGAGGAACATCTGACAGCTGTAGCCAGGGGGACTTTTTATCAGGTTCGCCTGATCCGCCAGTTGCGGCCCTTCCTAGATTGGAATTCCTTGTGCACAGTCACTCATGCCCTCGTCACCTCTCACCTGGACTACGGCAATGCTCTCTACATGGGGCTCCCCTTGAAGAGCACCCGGAGGCTCCAATTGGTCCAGAATGCGGCCGCGTGGGTAGTTACGGGAGCTGCATGGCGCTCCCTCATAACACCTCTCCTGCGTGAGCTACACTGGCTTCCAGTGGTCTTCCGGGTGCGCTTCAAGGTGTTGGTTACCACCTTTAAAGTGGCATAGGACCTGGATATCTTTGAGACTGCCTGCTGCTACCAATGGCCTCCCACTGACCTGTGTGCTCCCACAGAGAGGGCCTCCTCGGGGTGCCATCAGCCAAACAATGCAGGCTGGTGACCCCCAGGGGGAGGGCCTTCTCTGTGGGGGCACCTACCCTCTGGAACCAGCTGCCCCCAGAAATAAGGAGAATCCAAGACCTCGGTGCCTTCCGCTGTGCCCTTAAGACCTTTCCTTTTCAGCAAGCCGGGCTTTTTAAAATGTTTTTAATAGGTTTGTTATTGTTTTTTTTTAACTATGGGGCCAAACACATATATATCTTTTTATGTATTTATGTTTTTACTTTGGCTGTGCACCGCCCTGAGTCCTTCGGGAGAAGGGCGGTATATAAATCTGATAATAAATAAATAAATAAATAAATAAATAAATAAATAAATAAATAAATAAATAAATAAATGTGAAGTGTTAATACCACTTTATAATGCCTTGGTAAGGCTACACTTGGAATCCTGCATCCAGTTTTGGTCGTCACAATGTAAAAAAGATGTGGAGACTCTGGAAAGAGTGCAGAGAAGAGCAACAAAGATGATTGGGGGACTGGAGGCTAAAACATATGAAGAACGGTTGCAGGAAATGGGTATGTCTAGTTTAATGAAAAGGAGGACCAGGGGTGACATGATAGCAGTCTTCCAATATCTCAGGGGCTGCCACAAAGAAGAGGGAGTCAAGCTATTCTCCAAAGCACCTGAGGACAGGACAAGAAGCAATGGATGGAAACTAATCTAGGAGAGAAGCAACCTGGAACTAAGGAGGAATTTCCTGACAGTGAGAACAATTAAACAATGGAACTGCTTGCCACCAGAACTTGTGAATGCTCCAACACTGGAAGATTTTAAGAAAAGATCGGACAACCATTTGTTTAAAACTGTATAGGGTTTCCTGCCTGAGGAGGGGGTTAGAAGACCTCCAAGGTCCCTTCCAACTCAGTTATTCTGTTGAAACATTTCATTACGTTGCCTTCCACCATTGGAAAAAAAGAAAGAATTCATTTCCTTTTGGCTGAGACACAAGTCACTAAAATGCAACTCCAAACTTTCCTCCAATACATTTGAATTAATTCCCTGCCGTTTCTGATGATGGAATGATTTCCTGACCTTGCCTTCTACCGTTTCAGCAGGAAAAAATGCAGCCAACAGCACGCTTGCAATTGTTACGTAATTCAAATGCACTGTAGCCAATAAATATCAAAGCGCAATTCAAGTCAGTGTATTTTCTTCTTCGAGAAAGAAGAACGGTAGACTTCGAATAACTTTATTGTCACTTTGACTGTACACTAATCGGCATACATTAAAACAATTTCAAAACAAATTTTCGTTGCATGTGGCTCTCAAAGGGTCACCAATATGTACTACATAACCACGACTAAACAAACAAACAAATAAATAAAAAAATTATGCAAATACCCACATATATTATATGACACAGAGAAACAACACAGTCTAGTTCGGATGTATACACGTAAAATGTGAGAAAAACAAATCTTACAAGTTTTCCAGACAGATGGCTTAGGAAACAAAGCTGTTACAGAATCTGAAAGTCCTGCTAGAAATACTTTGAAACCCCATCCCAGACGGAAGCCACAGAAACAGGCCATAGAGTGGGTGTGTGGGGGTCTCTAACAATGCTTTGAGCTCTAAGCACATAGCGCTTATAAGCAGCATCCTGAATAACGGGAAGCGAGCTTCCTATAATCTTCTCCGCTGTCCTCACCACTCTCTGTAGGGACTTTTTATCTGAGGCACTGAGGCCACCAAACCAAACAGGGATGCAGTTTGTTAAAACTCTCTCCATCGTGCCTCTGTAAAAAGTGGCCAAGACAGAAGGAGAAAGATGTGCTCTCCTCATCCGACGCAGGAAATGCAGACGCTGGTTTGCACACTTCACTAAGGATGACGTGTGGAGAGACCAGTTCAGATAGTTAGTTATCTGCTCCCCCAGATACTTAATACTGTTAACCACCTCTACAGCTGCATCCTTGATATGGAGTGGAGCAGGACCATGCCGGCTCTTTCTAAAATCTATGATGATCTCCTTTGTTTTATTAACATTTAGAGCCAGGTGACTTTTATTGTACCAGTTCTTGTCTCTCTACTTTGATACTTTGGGGCGTAAGAAGGGAAAGACAGACAGCCCAGGGGTGTCCAAAGGGGGGAAGGGGATATTAAAAATAATAATATGGTGGCCATGAATATGTACGATGGAAGCCTGCCCCCTTTTTTATATGTGCCACATGTGCAGCACATGTAAGAAAAGGACGAATACTCTAATCTTGACCTTATTTGATCGCTGGGTCACTGCTTCGATTTGTCTCCTGTTTTTCATCTGGCAAAATTAGCTGCTGTAATGAAAGAAAAGAATGAATCTACCTAAAAACTCCTTCTAGACTTTGTATCCAAAATGGAAAAAACAATAAAATTTTGATTTGGGGTATTGTTGATTCAGTTAGTTGGTGTTATAGAAACGGCTACTCACTAAATAGAGGTAGTCCTCAACTTACAACCAAGAAAGTTTACAGGGTGACTTTGGGCCAATTACTAGAAGACAGGGAGTTCTAGTCCCACTTTGGCATGATAGCCAGCTGGGTGACATTGGGCCGATCACCAGGAGACAGGGAGTTCTAGTTCTGCCTTAGCCATGGAAGCCAGATGGATAACTTTGGGCCAATCACCAGGAAACAGGGAGTTCTAGTCCCATTGTAGGCATGACAACCAGCTGGGCTAATCAGCAAGCGACAGGGAGTTCTAGTCCCACCTTACTCACGAAAGGCAGCTGGGTGGCTTTGGACCAGCACCTCTCTCTCAGCTCAACCTACCTCACAAGGTTGTTGTGAGGAAAATAGCAGAAAGAAAATGCGTTGGATATGTTCACTCCCTTGAGTTGTTTGTAAAAATAATAAAGGTGGGTTACAACTAAATCACTAAATCACTAAATCACTAAATGAGAATGCCTGAGAATGCTCAGGAAGGTAAATTATCTCAGCATCTACTTTTGTTGTACTATCGCAGCACCATTGAGAGTGTCCTGACATACAGAATTCTTGCATGGTTTGGGAGCAGCTTCTCGCTGTTTGAGGAAGTTGCATACCATTCTCAGAGACTCTTCCCATCCTGCTTACAATCTTCTTGGACTGTTGCCTTCTGGCAGAAGATAAAGAACAATTAAAACTCGGACCACACGTCTTCTGAATAGTTTTTATCCCAGAGCTATAATGGCACTCAACAATGAACTCAAGGGCCACCATCAGTGAGCTGTTGGACAGCATTACTTGGTCTGTTGTGTGGAAGTTTGGGTAGTTTAGGGGTGGGGAATTGTGGTGGGTGGGAGTGTGTTTGGGGATTGTTATGTGTGTTGGACCTGGTCTTTGGGTGTTGAGTGAATTTCGTTGTATGGGTATACTATGTATACACATACAATGACAATAAAGTTATTATTACCAAATAACCAAATAACTAAATAACCAAATAACTAAATTACTAAATAACCAAATAACCAACTACTTAAATAACTTTCTTAAAAGGAGGCTGGGTCAACAGCAAAGAAGTCTCGGCCCTCTGAACAGAGTGCAGGAAGTAAATTTGCAACTATGCAAATCTCTCGGAAACAGCAATTTTCGTCCATTTCCAGTAGCATCCCATTTCCTTTGGGAGAAACAGATGCTCCAGCTTAAGGCAGTGCCGTCTGCCTGGAAGCGACTCGTTCCGCTTCACAAGCATCATCGCTCTCGGTGTGGCCCGCACGAAGCGCGATGGAGCAGGAGACAGCTGCAGCGATTTCTTCTTCTTTTTATTTATTTATTTATTTTTTTAAAAAAAGAAACATTTTCATAAAGCCGCCTCCTATCTCTGAATTTCAGCAGAAATTCAGAAAAAGGGGCTACCAACCTAGCTGGTTTCTTTTATCCGCCAGCTGCTCTTTGCTGCTTTTTTTATTTCCTTGCGGGAAAATTGGTGGGTTAGACGAAGAATTTTTCTTTCTTTCTTTTTTGCTCTTTTTGAGGAAAGAATGTGTGATTAAGGAATGTCTCCCTTGAAAGGAATGAGAGATGCATAAGACAATTTAGACTGGATGGAGCTTTAAATGGGATCTAATTTTTGCTTCTTAGCTTGTAGAGGAGTTTCAATTCCGTAAGACTTTCTCTCCCCCCAAAAAAATCTGGAGGAAAAATGGCTTCATTTGGTTATGGCAACATAATGTTGGTTTTATTTTTGAATGTCGCAGGTGGCTCCAGCTCTGGTTTGGCTTTTTTTTTTCCTTTTAGCAATCAAAATGCTCCATTTTCCTACAGAATGAGGGAGGTTTCTGTCGGTTCTGCTTTATATTTGCAGAATTTCCAACTTACAGATTCTTTCCTTCTTCTTGTTAATGAAAAATGAATTCTAAGAGGCTTTGTTCCATTTGGGTTTTATAGACACTAGAACAGGGAAATTTTTCCATATCTTCCCTTTATCATTTCTAGAGGGTAAATTAAATTTGGAGTCCTCAAAGCAGTTTCTCCAAAATGCAATGCTTTCCACATTTTTAAAATATTTCTACTTAACAGAACAGAATAACAGAGTTAGAAGGAACCTTGTAGGTCATCTAGTCCAACCCCGCCCAAGCAGGAGACCCTACTCATCATTTCTGACAGATGGCAGTCCAGTCTCTTCTTGAAAGCCTCCAGGGATGAAGCCCCCACAACTTCTGAAGGCAACTTCTGTTCCACTGGTTGATTGTTCTCATAAAGCTAAATTTTGGTGTCTTAGCAGTGGAGCAGCATTTAAATATAAGCCAACTTCCTCATCCAAATTTTTGATAAAAATACTGAATGGTCCAAGGCTCAGAACAGAGCCCATGATCCTTCTCTCAAAATCAGTCTGGAGGGGGTGATATGATAGTATTTAATATTTGAGGGGCTGCCACAAGGAAGAGAGGGTCAACCTATTCTCCAAAGCACCTGGAGGCAGGAGAAGAAGCAACGGATGGAAACTAATCAAGGAGAGAAGCAACCTGGAATTGAGGAGAAGCTTCCTAGCAGTGAGGACAATTCACCAGTGGAACAGCTTGCCTCCAGAAGTTCTGGGTGCTCCATCACTTGAGGTTTTCAAGAAGAGATTGGACAACCATTTGTCTGAAATGGCAGAGAGTCTCCTGTCTGAGCAGAGGGTTGGACTAGAAGACCTCCAAGGTCCCTTCCAACTTTATCCTGATTAAGTGTTCATCCAGTCTCTTCTTAAAAACCTCCAGTGATGGAGCATCCACAACTTCTGAAGCTGTTGTAGTAATGTTAAAACCTATGCTCAACAGGTGCAACCAGATCAGACAGGTCTAAGCTGAAGAATGAGACTAAATCTATTCCAAAAAAAAAAAAAAAACCCATTCAACATATGAGAATAAATAATCTGAATTTCATGCCAGATCAATTGTCCCCAAATTAACAAGGAAGATGTTGGATTCCATGGCTCCTGGTACTGAACAATGTGCTATAGGTGTAAGCTTCCTGTGTTAGAATCAAGATCATGTGAAGTGTTAAGACCACTTTCTAAGGCCTTGGTAAGGCCACACTTGGAATGCTGCATCCAGTTTTGGTCACTACGATGTAAAAAAGATGTCAAGACTCTAGAAAGAGTGCAGAGAAGAGCAACCAAGAGGATTAGGGGACTGGAGGCTAAAACATATGAAGAACGGTTGCAGGAACTGGGTATGTCTAGTTTAATGAAAAGAAGGACTAGGGGAGATAGAATAGCAGTCTTCCAATATTGGAGGGGCTGCCACAAAGAAGAGGGAGCCAAGCTATTATCCAAAGCACCAGAAGGCAGGACAAGAATCAATGGGTGGAAACTAATGAAGGAGAGAAGCAACTTAGAACTTAAGGAGAAATTTCCTGACAGTGAGAACAATTAATCAGTGGAACAACTT
Organism: Arizona elegans; assembly: GCA_022577455.1. NCBI lineage: Eukaryota > Metazoa > Chordata > Lepidosauria > Squamata > Colubridae > Arizona > Arizona elegans. The sequence continues at coordinate 213,413 of JAKOOJ010000062.1, read as the reverse complement.
GCCTCCAGAAGTTGTAAATGTTCCAACACTGGAAGTTTTTAAGAAGATGTTGAATAACCATTTGTCTGAAGTGGTGTAGGGTTTCCTGCCTAGGCAGGGGGTTGGACTAGAAGACCTCCAAGGTCCCTTCCAACTCTGTTATTCTGCATTCTGTTAAGCAGAAGGCCATGGAGCTGACAAGCTATAGAAAGTAATCAAAGCAAAGAATTTGGCCAAAAGGGGGGAAAAATCACTCAATTATGGAAGGTTTTTAGCAATCAAAACCCTCAAAAAATGGATTTCAAAAGTGAATTTACTATTTTGGAAGAAAGACAAACGGATTTACATGTTAACGAACAGAGATTTGTGGAGCAAAGGTGTACGGTTTTTAAAACCCGTGTTCTTTACCAATGCTGACTGGGAAGCAATTGAAAAATTGCTGAAAATTCAGGTTTATTCAGAACTACCAATAATAATACTGATTTGCAGAGTGAGCAACCAAGAGTAGAAAATGAAGAGTCTATTGATGTCAATGAAGAACAATGAGGAGGAGAAACTGCAGGAGCTGAAGAACTTCAAGTGCTGTTGGTTAATCAAGATTAACTGAGGGGCTGCCCCAGAGAGGAGGAAGGGGGTCAAGCTATTTTTCCAAAGCACCCGAAGGCCAGACAAGGAATAATGGATGGAAACTGACCAAGGAGAGATTCAACCTGGAAATGAGGAGACATTTTCTGACAGTGAGAACCATCAACCCATGGAACAGAAGTTGTGGAAGCTTCATCACTGGAGGCTTTCAAGAAGAGACTGGACTGCCATCTGTCAGAAATGGTGTAGGGTCTCCTGCTTGGGCGGGGGGGTGGACTAGATGACCTCCAAGGTCCCTTCCAACTCTGTTATTCTGTTAATCTGTTAAAAAGATCTGGTTGGGAAAATCAAGGACAGAATGAAAGAAGCTTAGAAGAATGCATTGGTGAAAATTGGATCAAATTAGCAGGGAAACTTTGGCTAAAATAGTGAAGAATACTAATGAAATGGTCAAAATTATTCCAACTGAAACGCTGGCCCCAATGAACCAGCTGAGGCAGCCTGCGTAACCACTGGAGAATTAGGATGTAAAATACGAAGGAATGAAATTATAAAGAAAGGAAAATGTAAAACTAAGCAAGGAGAGAAGCAACTTATAACTAAGAAGAAATTTCCCAACAGTGAGAATAATTAATCAGTGGAACAGCTTGCCTCCAGTAGTCATGAATGCTCCAACACTGGAAGTTTTGAAGAAGAGATTGGGCAGTTCTTTCTGTTGGGTATAATTACAGACTATACGGTTATAGAGACTAAATTGATTTTAAATTTAATAACAGCAGCCAGACTTTTGGTGGTGCAGTATTGGAAGAAGGAAGACTTACCAACTATTGAAGAATGGACACCAGAAGTAGTGAATTTAGCAGAGATGGCAAAAATTTTCAGCATATTTGAAGGACCATTCAAATGAAAGATATATATCAGAATGGAGAAGATGGATTGACTATATTCAAAACAAATATTGGACTAAAAAGCTTCAAATAGCCTATGAATGAAACCAACTTTTTCTTTTTGAATTATGTTTTGCTAGTTGAAAGGGGAGTTAAAGATTTAGCAAGAGGGAGTTTGGAGTCTATAGAAAGTTAGCATATTTTAGTTTGTGTTTGTTAAATGCTATACCCTGTATTTGCTCTGGGATGGGTGGGGGGAGAGGGGTTGGAGGGAGAGGGGGCATGAGGGATGGGGGGTGGGTGGAGGAGGGAAGGGGGGGAGGAGGGATGGGAAAAAATTGTTGTAATATTTGATAAAACTTTTTAATAAAAAAAAAGAAGAGATTGGACAACCATTTGTCTGAAATGGTATAGGGCTTCCTGCCTGAGTATGGGGTTAGACTAGAAGACCTCCAAGGTCCCTTCCAACTTTGTTGTCCTATCCTGTCCTGTCCTGTCCTGTCCTGTCCTGTCCTGTTCTACTCTACTTTATATTTTACTCTGTTCTACTCTAATCTATTCTATATTTTCTTTTCTTTTCTATTCCATATTTTATTTTATTTTATTTTATTTTATTTTCTTTTCTTTTCTTTTCTTTTCTTTTCTTTTCTTTTCTATTCTATTCTATTCTATTCTATTCTATTCTATTCTACCCTACCCTACCCTACCCTACCCTATTTGATATTCAATATTCGATATTCGATATTCAATAATTGATATTCTATCTATTCTATTCTGGTTGCACCTGTTCAACATAATTCTTAGCATCACTAGAGCAGACTAGTAGACCAGAAAGGAAATGAAAAGCAGAAGTATAAGAGATCAGCTTTGATCTGATAAAAGGATTGTGGAGAATTGCAAAAGCCGAAATACCAATTTACATGTGGTCTGGATTGATGACAAAAAGGCGTTTGATTCATCACCAGAGAGTTGGATTACCAAACGTTGGGAAACAACTGGTGTCGGTAAAAACATTACAATATTTATAGATAAAACAATGAAGCAATGGAAGACAGAATTGGGGGTTGGAAATGAAAAAGTACGGGCTGATGAACCTGAGGAGAGGCATTTTCCTGGCTGACTCATTATCACCTTTATTTGTCACTGCCACGATCCCATTTTCCGTGATTTTGAAGGAAACAAATCTTGGCTCTCAAACAGCCAAAAAAACAGCTAATAAAAGTTCCCATTTGCTCTATATGGATGATCTGAAGCTTTATGGAAAATCAGAATGCTGGCAAGGAAAAACATTACATAGTCAATTTCTACAAAAGACTGAGCGGAAAAGGGATAAAGCTAAAACTTGGCAATGACTTACGAAAGGAACAGTAAGTAAAATCTGAAAGTTTGATTTTGGCTGAGTCAAGGCCAGAATTGAAAAAAATCATCCGATGATTCGAAGTGCAGATTGTGCAAAGAAGCAGAAGAAACAGTAGATCATATATATTCAGCTCAGGCAAAAAGATCACACAAAATGATTAGTTTTTTTAAAAAAATGACATTATACAATCGCCAAACTCATTCACTGGAATATCTGTAAAACTTATCATGGTCAAGGTAGTCCTTAACTTATGACCATAATTGAGTCCCAGGTTTCTGGTGCTAAGCAAGACCGTTGATTTTTGCCTCATTTAAAAACCTTTTTGGCCACCGTTATTAAGTGCAATTACTCAGTTAGGAACATGGTTGTTAAGTGAATCCGGCTTCCAAATTGATTTTGCTTCTCAGAAGGTCGCAAAAGGGGATCACGTGGCCCTGGGGCACTACGACCGTCATAAATATGAGTCGGTTGCCGAGCGTCTGAATTTTGATCACATGACCACCGGGATGCTGCCATGGTCATAAGTGTGAAAAATGGTCATGGTCACTTTTTTGTCCCCCAGTGCTGTTGTTAATTTGAAACGAATGCTTATAAATTGAGGATTACTTGCATCAGTAAAATTGGAGGCTTGAATAATGACTTGAAAATGAGCAATTTTAATATTGTGTGTTTCTGGAACACAATCTGATAAAAGTCATGGTTCATAACGCACCAGATGTAGCTCTTGTGAAAAAGAAGAAAGTATGGAGATGAGGCAATGCCGGGAGATAGTCTTATCAGAAAAGTTGGAAGGGACTTTGGGGGTCTTCTAGTCCAACCCCCTGATCAAGTGAAGAGAAGGACCAGGGGAGACAGGATAACCGTCTTCCAATATTTGAGGGGCTGCCCCAGAGAGGAGGAAGGGGGCCAAGCTATTTTCCAAGGCACCCGAAGGCCAGACAAGAAGTAATGGAAAGAAACTGACCAAGGAGAGATTCAACCTAGAAATAAGGAGAAATTTCCTGACAGTGAGAACAATCAACCCATGGAACGGAAGTTGCCTTCAGAAGTTGTGGGAGCTTCATCCCTGGAGGCTTTCAAGAAGAGACTGGACGGCCACTTGTCAGAAATGGCACAGGGTCTCCTGCTTGTGTGGGGGGTTGGACTAGATGACCTACAAGGGCCCTTCCAACTCTGTCATTCTGTAAACAAGTAGTAGAAGACAAGACAAAGGATTGGAGAAGACCACATGGTATCAAGATCTGAAAATTGGATTATTATGGCATAGTATTATGGCATAAACTAGCCATAATAACTAGCAGTGGTATCAGCACATTGGGTGCCATACCAAGAAGTCTTGGATGGCCTTGTTAAAAAATCTGCTCATTAACCAAATTTCCATCTGTCAATCACAAAAGGCCACCCTGTTTATATACTACACTATATACTATACTAATGCATTACAATGTTTTAGGTTCTTGGGAAGAACTTGATGTATATGAAAGCCAATCACAGCTAAAAAAACCCAGCAGCTGTGACTTCACGTTATTGCAAATAGAGAATAATTACAATAATTTACTAGGAACAACTTAAATCATGTCAAGATACCTTTAATACCATCAACCATTCACCTCTGCCTATCCCAGATCCTTGGAAAGGACTCAATGGTTGGGCAAATCCAGTCTGAACATTTGGCTGGCTGAACCACAAACCATAATAATAATGTCTTCAAAGAAATAAACAAGCAAGTCCAGTTGTCTCCTGAAAAAGCACCTTTGGGACAACTGTGACCTGAACGACTGAGAATCTTTACAGACTTTTAGCTATACAATTCGGGAAGAAGACTTGTTGAATGGGGTGGGAGTAGGAATGGATTTCCAGAGTTAAAAAATTGCAGACTACAGGAACCATTTGCACCACTCAGGTGACCCTGAGGACACAGAGAAACCTCCAAGTGGCCTCAATGACCCTCTAAAAGGATGCAAATGACCAGCTGTCTGCACGGAATATAAATCCTTCCCTTCCCCACCATCCGGTCAGAGATGAAGAAGCTTCTTGGATGAGAAGCGAAACGTCTTCAGAGAAAAAACAAGAAAGTCCAGTTACCTCCTGAAAAAGTACCTTTGGGACAACCACGACCTGGATGGCTGAGAATCTCTACAGACATCATAATAACGATATTTCTGGAACTAGTTATGGCCTTCACACCTCTTCATCCTGAGTTTTCAGCTCTTGAAGGCAGTGTGAGCCATGATCAATTTCAAACCTGGCTTGTTGACAATGGCCTTTGTATCAGGGAGTCAATTGTCTTTGTGGAGGTGAGAAGACACCACAATTTTCTCCAGGGAGGGTGCTGCTTTGTCTACCTCAATGTCACACCACGAAAGCTGGACAAGGCTGCCACACGTAGTTCCAGCAGCTGAGTGGAAATCTCTCCTGGGTCCTACAAGGGCTGCTTGAGGCAGGCAAAGAGAAGCATCTCAGATGCTTTGCTTTCCTCTCAGACCACCCTGCTCTGCAAAGCAACTGTCAGAGGTTGTCCCACTTGAGCTCCTTTGGCATGAAGCACATGCTGGAGGATCTCCACACTCCTAGCAAGTGCCTTCTCTCCCTTGTATCCAATGAGGCGTTTGTTTGCTGTGCAAAGTGTTTAGATAGAGATGATAGAGATAGATGATAGATAGTGGGGGAGAGAGAGAAAGAGAGAAGATAGGGAAACATAAAAAATGATAGATAGACAGACAGACAGACAGTTAGATAGATAGATAGATAGATAGATAGATAGATAGATAGATAGATAGATAGATAGATACCATAGATGTTAAATAGACAATGGATGAAAGATGATGGAAGATGGATGGATGGATGGATGGATGGATGGATGGATGGATGGATGGATGGATGGATGGATATTGATGGGCAGAGATGATAGATATGGTAGATACGTATATAGATGATAGATATAGCTAGATGATAGATAATAGATGTTAAAAGATGATGGAAGATAGACAGATGATAGGTGATAGGTGATGGATGAATAGATAGACAGACAGAAAGATAGACTGGATGGACAGACAGACAGACAGGTTGGATGGACGGACGGACGGATGGACAGATAGATAGAAACATACACGTTTGAAACTGTCTTCCAAAGCTGCCAAGTGCTTCTCGCTGGTTCTCTTACTCGCAGCTATCCCTGGATACTCTGTTCCGTCAATGACCTCAGTCTCTCCTGCCCAACCTTCCTGTGATTTATTCCTTGCATTATTTCAGGCTCATTTTCTTTGCTGAGCTCCGAGGCTGATGGATCTCAGTTAGCACTTTCCGTCTCCAACGCACTTGGCAAGCCTTTGCTAATTCATTCATGCCAGCCTGCCCCACCCCCTCGCTCTGGGGCAGGAAAGGCCTCTTTGGAGTGCGGGCGGGGCTTTGAACTCAAGCAAACCGAACCCCCCCAGATGGGCATCGTAGAGCTTACACCAGGAAGTCTTTGACCAAAATGTTCTTGGATCTTGGACCCACTGGCTTGGGTAGAAAAGCGTTGTTGAAAATCTTCCTTCCTCCCTCCCTCCCTCCCTCCCTCCCTCCCTTTCCTTCCTTTTTCTCCTCTCTCCCTCATTCCCTTCTTTACTCCTTTCCTTCCTCTCTCTCCTTCCTTCGTCCTCGCTTCCTCCCTTCCTAGTTCCCTCTCTTCCTCCCTCCCCCATTCCACTCCTTTCTTTCTCCCTCCCTCCCTCCTTCCTTCCTTCGTCCTCGCTTCCTCCCTCCCTCCTTCCCTCTCTTCCTCCCTCCCCATTCCACTCCTTTCTTCCCCCCTCTCTCCCTCCCTCCCCTTACTGTTTTTTCTCCCTCTCCATCCATTCCATTCCTTCCTTCCTTCCATCCATCCATCCATCCTTTCTTCCGTCCTCCCACACTCCCTCCCTCCCCCTCCCTCCCTTTCTTTCCTTTTTCTCCTCTCTCTCATTCCCTCCCTCCTCCCTTCCTCCCTTTCTCCCTCCCTTTCCTTCCTTTTTCTCCTCTCTCCCTCATTCCCTTCTTTCCTTCCTTCCTTCCCTCCCTCCCTTTCCTTCTTCCTTCCTTCCTTCTTTCTTTCCTTCCTTCCTCCCTCCTTCCCTTTCCTTCCTTTTTCTCCTCTTTCTCATTCCCTCCCTCCCATATAACCCTTTTCTTTTTGAATACTTGACATTTAAGAGCCCTTATCTAATGGCCTTTCCAGATATCTCCAGCTTCTCTTCTCCTTCTTGCCCAGCAGGGCCGTCAAGGCGAGGAGACCCCAGGACCTTCCAAGCAAATAGTTTTTCTTGCAATATTTCCTTGAGCTCACCAATTTCTTCTGTTTTCCACCCAGTGTCATTTTGTCATTTCTAGAACTGAAGCTTTACCTCAACGAAAGCAGCCAGACGTGGAAAGCATGCTTAGATGAGGCTATTCGTGCTTGGCTCACAAGAGACATTTTGTCTGATTTCTCCAGCCTGGTGCTTTAGGGATCCTGGTGGATTGTAATTCTCACCCTGTCTGAGGACTATGTCCTTTGTAGTCCCAGCTCCACTGTAGCTAGACCACAGAGTTAGAGAAAGCCAGTTTAATATGCCAGAACATGTTGGAGTTGGGAAATCTTTATGCAAGACTACACTGAATTATTCACCATTTAACCTGCAGATCTATCTAGAGATGCTTTAGGAGTGGCCCATGTTCCCCAGCAAGGCTCTGTGTGGGACAATTTAAAGGCTCCCTTGTAATTGGGCTGGAGATCTGGAATCTGGTTACTTATGTAGAACTGAAACGGCTCGGCTTAACAAACAATAAAAACACTTTTAAGAAAATGTAGGGGTGAGTTACACTCAGACATTAGCCTTTATTTGTCTTGAAGATGGAATTCGTTTCGTGCAAAAGCAGATTTTTAAAACATTTTACCAAACTGCCTTGTCCTAAACTGCCGATTTTTCATCATAAGGCAGGAAGCACCTGCTCACCCCGATCAGAAGGAGAGGGGAGAAATAAGGTGAGCCAAAGAAGATGAAGTGCCTTTCAGGCCAGTCTTTTACATCAGATTTTTTTTTTTTAAAGAAAGAATGTGAATTGCTAGAAGAAGGGAAATGGGGGGTGGGGAGCTCAGGATTTGTGAAACAAGGACAATTATTCCCAAGGGTGCATTGAAAACAAGCAAGACGTTGCCTTATCCAAACCTGTCTTGAAAAATCTAAGATAGCTGGAAAAAACACAGACGTGAGGCATCTGGAGAAATTTGGTTTCACGTTTACTGAATACAGAATAATAGAGTTGGAAGGGACCTTGGACGTCTTCCGGTTTTTGACATCTAGTGGAAATTATTTCCAAACAGACTTTATTTCCACTAGGTGTCAATTATTGCAAGTCTGTGAAATCGCACCAAAGAAGGTTTCTTCTGAGTCATTGGGTTTTCTGGACCTCAGAAGTCCCATATTTAACAGAATAACAGAATAATATAGTGGGAAGGGACCTTGGAGGTCTTCTAGTCCAACCCATTGCTCAAGCAGGAGACCCTGTGCCATTCTTTACGGGACCGCCTGCTACCACCAATAGCCTCCCACCGACCAGTACTCTCCCATAGACAGGGGCTCCTCCGGGTGCCGTCGGCCAAACAATGTCGATTGGTGGCCCCCAGGGGGAGAGCCTTCTCTGTGGGGGCACCTAGATCTGGAACGAGCTCCCCCCGGAGATACGGAGGATCCCGGATCTGCGCACCTTCCGTCGCGCACTTAAGACTTTTTTATTTCATCAAGCTGGCCTGATGAAATAAATCTTCTCCCCCTTTAAATATAAATTTTAAATTTGGTTTTAAATTATTGGGGTTTTAAATTTGTTCAGCCAAATTATTTAATTCGTTTTTAGTTTATTTTAAATTTTGTATCTATATGTTTTATTCTATGGCTGTTCACCGCCCTGAGTCCTTTGGGAATAGGGCGGTATACAAATTCAATAAAATTAATTAAATAAATAAATAAATAAATAAATAAATAAATAAATAAATAAATAAATAAATTCTGGATAAAGGACTGTCCAGTCTCTTCTTAAAAACCTCCAGTGATGGAGCACCCACAACTTCTGGAGGCCTTCTAGTCCAGCTCCCTGCTCAAGCAGGAGAACCTATACTATTTTAGACAAGTGACTGTCTAGGGTCTTCTTATAAATGTCCAGTGATGGAGTGCCCACAATTTCTGGAGGCAAGCTGTTCCACTGGTTAATTGTGGTAGCCCCTCTAATATCGTGTCACCCCCTAGTCCTTCTTTTCATTAAACTAGACCAACCCAATATCTGCAACCCATTCTTCATATGTTTTAGTCTCGAGGGCTTTAACCATCTTCTGGAAGTTTTTCAGAAGAGATTGAACAACCATTTGTCTGGAATGGTTTAGGATTTCCTGCCTGAGCAGAGGGTTGGACTAGAAGACCTCTAAGGTCCCTTCCAACTCTGTTATTCTGTTATTCCCTCTGCACTCTTTCCAAAGTCTCAATTTTTATTATTATTATTATTATTATTATTATTATTATTATTATTATTATTATTATTAGTTAATCTTTAGTGAGATTCACAGCCTTTGAGGCTGGTTAATAGCTCAGCAGCTCGAGTCCTAACCAAGGACCTAGGAACTGTTAAGGTATCGTCGGAGGATGTAAGCTGTTCCGAGTAAGGTGGTTTTTTGTAGTCAAAATGTTCAAATCCGGCAAATTTAGAATTTCTAAATAGCGGGGTAGCCCTTTGGGTATTGCTCCAAGGGCTCCAATTGCAAGCGGGACAACACACAATTTCTTTTTCCACAGTCGCTCAACTTCAATTTGCAAATTATTATTATTATTATTATTATTATTATTATTATTATTATTATTATTTAATCTTTAGTGAGATTCACAGCCTTTGAGGCTGGTTAATAGCTCAGCAGCTTGAGTCCTAACCAAGGACCTAGGAACTGTTAAGGTATCGTCGGAGGATGTCAGCTGTTCCGAGCAAGGTGGTTTTTTGTAGAGTCAAAATGTTCAAGTCCGGCAAATTTAGAATTTCTAAATAGCGGGGTAGCCCTTTGGGTATTGCTCCAAGGGCTCCAATTACAATCGGGACAACACACGATTTCTTTTTCCACAGTCGCTCAACTTCAATTTGCAAATTATTATTATTATTATTATTATTATTATTATTATTATTATTATTATTATTATTATTATGTGGTGTCATATTATGATGATTTATTATTATTATTTATTTTATTTATTAGATTTATATACCGCCCTACTCCCGAAGGACTCAGGGCGGTGAACAGCCAGAGAGATAAAACACACAAACTACAAAATTTAAAAGACAATATAAAAACCCATTAAATAATTTGGCCCAAAACAATTTAAAACACCCCTAATGTTTTAAAACCAATTTTAACATGATGATGTTTTTTTTTTCTTTGCATGGTAAATAATTCTGTATAATACATTCGGATTAGGAGAATGTTCTGATGAAGTGTGTGTTTTCCTGATGTGCCCCTGTATCCTGGATCTGGAAATTTAAGTCTCATCAGATATTTGATTCTAAGAATGAAGATTGGTTCTCCACACACACAGAAGAGTTAGAATAACTGAAGATGCAAGAGAATGAGCTATGTATCTCTTCCTTCCAGAACATGCACAATAACCTTGCTAATCAGCACATGTTGGGTATTTTATTAAATGCTTCCCTGAAATCAAGATATATTACAACTAGAGCATTGCCATAATCTATTAAGGAGTTGCCTGAACCAAAAATGATGAAAAATTAATCTGACAAAATTTCTCCTTGGGAAAACAAAGACACATGTGGATTTCTGATGATTATTTCCAAGAGGTTTACAGATGGAACCTTTTATATTCTGTCGTAGAATTTGCCTGGTATTGACTATGTAATTCTTTAGTTTGAAAATGCCCTTCATACCATCCCAAAGGAGCATTTTACCCTTCTCTGTTCATAAAGGGGTTGCACACATCAAGAATTGGCCAACCCATCTACAACTTCCTTCAGTAGTCTTGGATGCAGGAATCTGACTCTGGGAATTTAAATCCATACAAGGAAAATAGGTATTTTAGTCTCACCAGGCTCATTGACTCAGCCTTCCATCCTTCCGAGATCGGTAAAATGAGGAGCCAGATTGTTGGGAGCAAGAGGATAATTCTGTAAACCTCTTAGAGAGAGATGTAAAAGCACTATGAAGCGGTATATAAGTGCTATTGCTAAGTGCTAAGAAAGAAAGAGAGAAAAGGGGAGGGAGGGAGGGCGGGAGAGAGGGAGGGAGGGAGGGAGGGAGGGAGGGAGGAAGGAAGGAAGGAAGGAAGGAAGGAAGGAAGGAAGGAAGGAAGGAAGGAAGGAAGGAAGAGTCCTGGTGGCGCAGGGGTTAAAATGCAGTATTGCAGGCAAACTCTGCCCACTGCCAGTTCGATCCTGACCAGCTCAAGGTTGACTCAATCTTCCATCCTTCTGAGGTGGGTAAAATGAGGACCCAGATTGTTGGGGGCAAATAGGCTGATTCTGAAAACTGCTTAGAGAGGGCTGTGAAGCGGTATATAAATCTAAGTGCTAGTGCTAAGTTCTATCTGTCCGTCTGTCTATCTATCTATCTATCTATCTATCTATCTATCTATCTATCTATCTATCTATCTATCTATCTATCTATCTATCTCTGAACCACGATGGTGCAGTGGTTAGAGTGCAGTATTGTAGGCTGACTCTGCCGACAGCCAAGAGTTCAAATCTCAGTGGCTCAACATTGACTCAGCCTTCCATCCTTCCGAGGTGGGTAAAATGAGGACCCAGATTGTTGGGGGCAAATAGGCTGATTCTGAAAACTGCTTAGAGAGGGCTGTAAAAGCACCATGAAGTGGTACATAAGTCTAAGGGCTGTTGTTATTTCCTCACCGTGTTTCTATTCATTTTAGAATTTGGTTTTGTCCTTCATTCTTTCCTTCACACACACACAAACTTTAAATACCAACCAACCAAATAATAGGAGCTGGGTAGCTCTGTTGTCTTGCCATTTTGCTGTCTTCCTTGAGGAACCAAGGTCTTGTTTTCTAAAATTGTTGTTCTTTTATTTTAAACCCATCAATCCTTTCAGTATTCTAAGGGGCTTTTGCTAACGGAGATTCCTTTGGGGTTTTCTTCACATCACTTCTCTTACTATGCAGTGGGTTGCAGCATGCAGGTGAAGGTCTATGACATGGGATCCCCAGAGTCTTCAGTGTTAAGTCAATGATGCTATAGGTTTAGAGGCTCTTGGCACCATCTTTAGATGCAGATACAGATTAACAGAGTTGGAAGGGACCTTGTGGGTCATCTAGTCCAACCCCCTGCTCAAGCAGGAGAGCCTACACCATTTCTAACAAGTGGCAGTCCAGTCTCTTCTTGAAAGCTTCCAGGGATGAAGCTCCCACAACTTCCGAAGGCGACGTCTGTTCCATCGGTTGATGGTTCTCACTGTCAGGAAATTCCTCTTTATTTCTAGGTTGAATCCCTCCTTGGTCAGTTTCCATCCATTATTCCTTCTCTGGCCTTCAGGTGCTTTGGAGAATGGCTTGACCCCTGACCTCCACATGGATTAGGAGAAACTGGTATCTGTCGGTTCTATCACAAACATAATTTGTGCTATGGGGTATTTAGTGCTATTTGAGCTCAGGTTTTTTTTTCCTGCAAACATTTCATTACCTGACTAGATAACATCATCAGTGCTAGAAGGGAATGGGGGTTGTGGAGGAGAGGCAGAAGAGAGGAGGAGGAGGAGGAGGAGGATTGTGCTGTGGTGGCACAGTGGTTAAAATCCAGTGTTGCAGGCTAATTTTGCTTATTGCCAACTGTCTGCAATTCGACAGTTTGAATCTCACCAGGCTCAAGGTTGACTCAGCCTTCCATCCTTCTGAGGTTGGTGAAATGAGAACCCAGATGGTTGGGGGCAAGAGGCTGATTCTGAGAGGGCTGTGAAACACAGTGAAGCGGTATATAAGTCTAAGTGCTATTGCTATTGTATTGTGGGGGTCCTTGGTGTTCTCTGAGCTTTGTTGCTTTCTTGAAGACATTTCATGACCAAACTAGATAACATCATCAGTGCTAGAAGGGAGTGGGGTTTGTTGGGGGAGAGGAGGAGGAAGAGGAGGAGGAAGAGGAGGAGAAGCAGAAGGAGGATTGTGGGGTGCTCTTTGAGCTTGGTTGTTTTCTTGCAGATGTTTAATTACCAAACTAGGTAACATCATCAGTGTTAGAAGAGAGAGGGAATGGGGTTTGCTCCCTTTATTTGATCTTCTGATAGATGAAACCCTTCATGAGACTAGGAGACCAGCAGCTAATGGTAATTTGATTCTTCATGGGAGTGGATGAAGTTGCAGGGCTCAACTTCATTCTCTCTTCTTTTCAGGAATCCCATCCTGAAGTTTTTCTCATAAAACCTCTGTCTGGTCGGACAGAATTTGAGGTGACTCAAACATCTTTCAACTTCTTTCTTTTCTTGGTATTTTTTACTATAGAGATAATGAGCCTGGCAGATAAAAAGGAGAACCTGGACATGTTAACATAATCGCCTATGTACTGTCTTCCTTATTACAAAGGATGTAGCTTTCTATCTTCATGCATTATTATTTATTGTTTGCAAGCATTATACCCTGGAAGTCACCATGGCTTGAACTCAGTGCCAATCTATCAATCAGTGGAGCAATCCAACTGGTCCTGTTTTCCCAGACTGAAAGGCACTTTTAAAATAACGTGGTAATTATAGTACCCCATTTATCATGGAAAAACCTAGCCTTTGCTTTTTGCTGCAGAAATAATTTGCATGATCTTTTGCGCACTGAGTCCATTAATCAATTAAAATTTACACCGTTCCCTGTCACTTTCAATCATGCAATGGTCCTAATAGATGGTGGCTGTCGAAAGCGGATGATGCTCCATTCTGGAGCTGTTTTGGGGGTTACCAAATCTTGACTGCAAAACATCTTGTGACCCTAGAGGGCAGCAAAGAGATATAGACTATTCTGTTCCTCTGAGGCCACCTAGTGGGCATCTAGTGTTTTGCAGTCCAGAAATGATAGGCCTTATGAGTGCAAAGCACACAACCAGCCCTCCCTCCCTCCCCTCCCTCCCCTCCCTCCCCTTCCTTTTTCTTCTCGCCCTCCATCCATTCCACTCCTTCCTTCTTTCTTTCGTCCTCACTTCCTCCCTCTCTACTTCCCTCTCTTTCCCATTCCACTCATTTCTTCCTCCCTCCCTCTCTCCCTCCCTCCCCTTCCTGTTTCTTCTCCCTCTCCATCCATTCCACTCCTTCCTTCCTTCCTTCTTTACTCCCTCCCTCCCTTTCTTTCCTTTTTCTTCTCCCTTATTCCATTCCATTCCATTCCATTCCATTTCCTTCCTTCCTTCCTTCCTTCCTTCCTTCCTTCCTTCCTTCCTTCCTTCCTTCCTTCCTTCCTTCCTTCCTTCCTTCCTTCCTTCCCCAGTCAATGGCTCTTTTAGCTGTAACAAAAGCATTCCCTCTGGTGACTCAACAGGGATTTTGCGGGGGGGGGGAGGGGGGAACAGGGTCATGCAAAGCCAGCCATGCACAAACGATGCGCCATGTGTTTCTCTGTATTAAGGTGTAGCTCAGCAAGTCAAGAATGTGCTTTGCTCAGCCTTTAGCAAGGTTACAACCGATCATTTCCATTAAGGAGTCACATATGGTTGGCATTGCTGATTGCATGCTGCATCAATCATAGTCCCTTTTCGTTGTCATTGTCAAACACACACACACACACACACACACACACACACACACCGCTCACATAGCTGGAAAAATTCACTTTCTGGAAACGATCCAAAGAGAAATAAGCCCCCCACTTCCTGGTCTCCTCTTGGGTTTCCCTTCTTCTGAGCTTCACTCAGACCCACAACCACAAATCTTCCTTGGGAGTTTCCGTGTTTGTAACTGGATTCCATCCCTGTGACCTTTTTTGAAAAACTTCTGCAGAGCATGGAAGTTCTGCAGAACTTCCAGTTGTCCTTGGTAGTCCTCAACGTATGGCCACAATGGAGCCCCAATTTTCCACTGTTAAGCAAGACTGTTGTTAAGGGAGTCCAGCTTCCCCCTTTGACTTTGTTTGTCAGAAGGTCGCAAAAGGGAATCACGTGACCCCAGGATACTGTGACCGTCATAAATATGAGTCAGATGCCAAGTGTCCAAATTTTGATCACGTGACCATGGGGACGATGTCATGGGTTGTAAGCCTTCTGCAGATCACGGATAAGGCACCTCTGGCGGTCCTTGGCCAGTTTAAGTGTCGCATTTAGAAGAAGCCCTGAGGATGGCCCGGGCCTTCTGACGTCATTGCACGCACGACAGAAATGATGTCATCAGTGCACATATGAGATCATTTGTGTGGTGATTTCATCATGCAATTCTTGTTGTTTTAAAACATTGATGTAGCCACCCATCTTCCAAATTTATTTATTTATTTATTTTATTTATTATTAAAATTTATATGCTGCCCTTCTCCCGTAGGACTCAGGGCGGCTCACACAATAAAAACCACAACAATAAAATACTAAAAACCAATCCGAATTTAAAATCCCTAAAGTTAAAATTTGCCTCATAGTCGGTCAGGGAATTTGCTGAAAAAGCCATGTCTTCAGGCCAGCGCGGAAATAAGTCAATGCCCCTCAATTAAAAGTTAGAACAGCCTATAAAATTATGTCTATGGAGATAAATGACCTTGGTCATCCAGGTCATGGTTGTCCCAAAGGTGTTTTCTCAAGAGGCAAGTGGACTTTCTTGTTTTGCTTGAAGATGTTTCGCCTCTCATCCAAGAAGCTTTTTCAGTTCTTGAAGTTCTTCAGTTTATTTATTATTTATTATTTATTTATTATTCGAATTTCTATACCGCCCTTCTCCTTTCAGATTCAGGGCGGTGAACAGCCAAAATAAAAACATTTATATATAAAGTACGATTAAAAATAGATTTAAAATAATTAAATTTGGCCCATAGTTTAAAATTTATCAATTTAAAATCCATATCAAAATTTAAAACCAACCATAAAATCAAGAGAGTTCTTGAAGCTTCTCATCTAAGAAGCTTCCTCAGTTCTTGAAGTTCTTCAGTTCTTGAAGCTTCTTAACCAAGAAGCTTCTTCAATTCTTCACTTCTTGAAGTTCTGCAGTTCTTAAAGCTTCTCATTCAAGAAGCTTCTTCAGTTCTCAGAAGTTCTCAGCTTCTTCTTGGATGAAAAGCAGCGTCTTCAAGGAAAAATCAAGAAAGTCCAGTTGCCTCTTGAAAACACAGCTTTGGGATATATAGAATTATATTAAAACTATAAAACCTAAACCAAGACAACCAAGACATGGCACAAAATCAACCTTCTCATGTGCCACCATCCAATCTTATCTAAGTGCTTGGGAGAAAGAACCTGATTTCCAAAGCTTTATGGAAGGCAAGGAAGGTGGACTTCAGCTTCCAGCTGGACTTCAGGAGGAAGGGGTTTCCATGGGGCAGGGGCTGCCAGGGAAAAGACAAGCTTCTTAACTCACACCAGATGGCAGTCCTTTTCCTAAGGACATCTACGCATTCTATCAGGTCATATGTATGTGCCAAGAGTATGCCCACCCTATATGACCTGATAGGATAGGTAGATGTCCTTAGAGAAAGGTGATCCTTCAAGTAACCTGATCCTTTGCCATGTCAGCGTTAAAGATGATGGCCAGTACTTTGAATTGTGCCCAGTGGTCTTCAAGGGCAGGCCCATATAGTGCAGTAATCCAAACGGGAGGTGTCCAAGGCATTCATCAGATCAAGATCAAATCAGTCGATCCTAAAAGAAATCAATCCTGAATGTCCTTTGGAAGGACAGATCCTGAAGCTCAAATACTTTGGCCAACTAATGAGAAGAGATGACTCCTTATAGAAGACCCCGATGTTGGGAAAGATGGAAGGCAAAAAGAACAGAGGAGGGCAGAAGACGAGATGGTTAGATAGAGTCATCAAAAAAACTGAACATGAATTTGGGCAAACCAGAGGAGACATGGTAGCAGTCTTGAAATATTTGAGGGGCTGCCACAGAGAGGAGGGGGTCAAGCTATTCTCCAAAGCACATGAAGGCCAGAGAAGGAAGAATGGATGCAAACTGACCAAGGAGAGATTCAACCTGGAAATAAGGAGAAATTTCCTGACAGTGAGAACAATCAACCCATGGAACAGAAGTTGCCTTTGGACGTTGTGGGGGCTTCATCCCTGGAGGCTTTCAAGAAGAGACTGGACTGCCATCTATCAGAAATGGTGTAGGGTCTCCTGCTTGGGCAGGGGGTTGGACTAGATGACCTATAAGGTCCCTTCCAACTCTGTTAATCTGTAGCCCTCGGTAAAATTTTGGAGATCGTGAATGACAGTGGTTCATGGGGTCATGAAAAGTTGGATAAAACTCAGTTCAATTGAATAACAACAAACTCTCTCTGGTCTTCTAGTCCTTCCACTCTTCTGTCGCCTGGAGGACTTTGTGAAGGTTTTTTTCAAAAAACACCCCTCCTCTTCCTTGTCCTCTCCATCTTCCACTTGTTAGTATTTTTTTTCCCAAGAATGAGAAAAGAGACAATGATTAATTGACTCACCAGAGGTTTCTTCCCACAGCTGGTATCTCCTGGTGGTGGAAAAACAATCAGAAATGTCCCTTCAAACTTGTCCTTCATAATTCTTCTAGAGCTATAACAGATGTACAAGCTGAGACCCCCAGATGTTGCAAAGCCCCTGCAGTCTGGGCTGTGGGCCCTGGGGGTTTGCAGAGAGCTGAGTCCAACGTTGTAATGCTTCATGTGCTAGAAAGGGGAACATTGTCAGACAAGTGGAAAGCAAGCATATCCATACAGGTGATTAATCTAATTTAAATATAGTGAAATGGACAGGTAGTGAAGAGAAGAACTAGGGGTGACATGATAGCTGTCTTCAAGCACCTGGGGAGCTCTCCCCTAGAGGAGGAAGGTCAACCTATTCTCCAAAACACCTGAGGGTGGAGAAGGAGTAACAGATGGAAGGTCATTAATGATAGATCCAAGTTGGATTAAGGAGAAACTTCTTGACATTAGAACAATTAATCAGTGGAACGACTTGTCTGCAGAAGTTGTGGGTACTCCAACACTGGAGGTTTTTAAGAAGAGACTGGACAGCCATTTTCCAGAATGGTATAAGGCAGTGTTTCTCAACCTTGGAAGCTTGAAGATGGGTGGACTTCAACTCCCAGAATCCCCCAGCCAGTGCTGCTGGCTGGGGGATTCTGGGAATTGAAGTCCACCCATCTTCAAGCTACCAAGGTTGAGAAACACTGGTATAAGGTTTACTGGTTGGGCAGGGTGTTGGATCAGAAGACCTCCAAGGTGCCTTCAGGCCCTATAATTCTACGATTCTCTTTCTAGCTCTGTCTGCCTCCAGCTGGCATAGCCCACCTTCTACCAGCCTCTCCTTTCTCTCCTCCAGCCCCCTCACCCCCTTGCCCAGCACGTATTCTCCGGCATCATTTGCAGGCTGGTCTTCTCTTCCATATAATTTACACGGCAATTATATTTAACGCAAAAAGGCAATAAAAGTACAAGTTACTGCCAGTTTCCTACCAAGCCATAATTATGCTTTGAACAATTTGATGATTACCGTTTAAGGTGCAGGTGGGGAACTGGCCCCAGCTTCAGAGGGCTGGATGGGAGGGGTGGGGGAGAGCCAGGGTGCAGGGAAACGGGGGTCTTGAATGAAACCCTCCCCCCCACAAGGAGAAAGGCCAAGGTAGAAGAGATGAATCTCCAGGCTCTAAAAGGAACGCATTGGATAATTGAGGCAATTTGGAAAGCACGTTTAGATAATACTTTTCTGGCCATTTAGTTTTCTTTTGGGTACCATTAGGGATGGAGTGATGATGCAAAGGGTCTCAGGTTCTACAAAGGTGCCCCCGTGACCCCCTGAAAGACCATTACCCTTGCTGTTGGTCCTTCCCTTCTTCTCTTTTCTTCTACTTTTTCCAGCATCATCAACTTCTCCAGAGAGACGGGTCTTCATGTTGATTGACTATACGCCATCAAGTCATTGTTGAGTCTTAACAACATGCACTATTTCCAGGATGACCTGCCCTCAAATTGATCCTTCAGGTCTTCCTACAATGGACCTATCATCATCAAGTCATAGAATCCTAGAGCTGGAAGGGATCTTGGAAGTCTTCTAGTCCAACTCACTGCCCAAGACCTATCCTGGTCCTTCTCTTTTTCTCTTTCCTTCCACCTTTCCCAGCATTATCAATTTCTCCAGAGAGTCAAGCCTTCATATTAATTGATTGACTACATGCCATCAAGTCATTGTTGACTCTTAACAACATAGATTTTTTTTTCCAGGATAATCTGTCCCCAACCTGGTCTTTGTGTCTTCCAATAGTGGACCCATCACCACTCCAACTGAGTCATAGAATCATAGAATCACAGGGCTAGAAGGGACGTTGGAGGTAATCTGGTCCAACCCCCTGCCCAAAACCCATTCCCTGTCTGCTGGGCCTCCTTTTCTTCTCTTTCTTTCCATCTTTCCCTGCAATATCAACTTCTTCAGAGAGCTGGTTTTCATGTTGAATTGATTGACTACATGCCATCAAATCATTGTTGACTCTTGGCAAGAACATAGATAGATTTTTTCCCCAGGATGATCTGTCCCCAACCTGGTCTTCAGGTCTACCAATAGTCGACCCATCACCATTCCAACTGAGTCCATCCATGATCTTCCTCTTCATCTCTGTCTTTCCACCTTTTCCAGCATTATCAACTTCTCCAGAGAACTGGATCTTCATGTTGATTGATTGACTCTATAGCTGTCAGGGCTGCCATTCTCCACTGATCCCTCCCCCCTTTTCTATGGCAGCAAGCAGCAGGCTAGCTGACATACGGCCCCCCGTAACAGAGGCTTTAGCTGACAACAGCATCAAGTCATGTTTGACTCTTAACAACAACACAGATAGATTTATTTCCAGGAGATCTGTCCCCAACCTGATCCTTCAGGTCTTTCAACAGTGGACCCATCTCCACTGCTGCCCTCCAACTTCATCTTTCCCAGCATTAAAGCCTCCTCCAGACATTGGCTAATAGCTTGCTGGCCACTTGATGTTCTTTTGGGGTACTGTTAGTGGTAGAGTGATTATGCAAAAGGGGTACAGGCTACAGGGCTGTTTTACCCTCAGGATTTGGGGGTAACCTTTGCTTTTCCAACCATGCAGGACTTTTCTAAATCTGCTACCCATCCTAAGAGTTTTTCGGCAGGACTGTTCCACAGGTGGCAGTCAGAAGCATCATTGAGCCATTGCTGCTACCGTCTTGATTTTCTCACCACACTCTGCAGGTTTTCCTGTTTCCTGTTTTAAAAACAGAGGTGACGGGCAGGCCTGATTTTCAGCCAATGTGGTCAGAGCAAGGCTGCAGGAAGGCAGTTCAAACTGGGCTGTGGGGGAGGGGGGTTTGCTGCACCCCCAGTGCTCCTCCGCCCCCCCAGGCATGTGTGCAACCCCCCCCGGGCATGCGCACGCATCTCCTGCATGCACCTCACCCCCCCCAAGGCCTGAAAATCAGCTGGCCAGTGGGAGGCATATGTGGACCTGAGCTGGCCGACAGCTCGTGTGCCTGCAGAGAGGGCTCTGTGTGCCGTAGGTTTGCCATCACGGCCGTACACCATTTCTGACAGATGGCAGTCCAGTCTCTCCTTGAAAGCTTCCAGTGATGAAGCTCCCACAACTTCTGAAGGCAACTTCTGTTCCATGGGTTGATTTTTTTCCCGGTCAGAACATGTCTCCTTGTTTCTAGGTTGAATCTCTCCTTGATCAGCTTCCATCCATTATTCCTAGTCTGGCCTTCAGGTGCTTTGGAGAATAGCTTGACCCCTTCCTCTCTGTGGCAGCCCCTCGAGTATTGGAAGATGCTATCCTGTCTCCCCTGGTCCTTCATATGATGGTGGACTTGAAAATTCTCTTCTTTTCTTTACTAGTTGGATCACAACCTTTCCAGGAGTTGGGGAAAAAATAAAACAACAGCTCCATTGCAAAACCTCCAAAACGCCTTGCAAAAAAATTAAGTCCATATTAGAATTATGAATTATAAGCAAGTGACATTCTGGGGCGAAAAAAAATATGAGGCTTTCATGTGCATTCTTGCAACACGTGCTGGATGGATGACCTCAAGGTTCCTTTCCAACTCTGGGATTCTGTAGTTTTTACAAACACAAAATTAAATTGGGTGCAACGGGGCCAAACTTCCCGGTGGCCAGTAAGGTCATCCTTAATATTAAATTGCACGAGGAGGCTGAAAGGAAAAGAAAAGAGAAGCAATAATAAAAGGAAAGGAGGAACGTGGGGAGTACGAGAGGCTTTTCAGATTTATATGCAAATGAATGAGGAGCAAATTGCCAGCCCCATTTCACTCCACTGATTCCGTCTTTTGAATGGTGCAGGGAGGTCAGGCGCTCGAGCCAAGAAAACCAGCCGGCTCCTTAGATGGGAAATGAATGCCAGGAGAAGGAAGAGGCTGAGAATGTCTCCTTCATGAGAAGGTTGTGGGCCTGGACGCCCAGCTCAGTCTGTTCTTCTCTGCTGTGCAAAGGTGGAGTGGTGGGTGCTCTGTCACTGGAGGTCTTCAAGAAAAGATGGGACAATCATTTGTCCAGGATGGTATAACGTTTTCCTGCCTGAGCAGGGGCTGGACTAGAGACCTCCAAGGTTCCTTCCAACTCTGATTCTCTTCTCTTCTCTTCTCTTCTCTTCTCTTCTCTTCTCTTCTCTTCTCTTCTCTTCTCTTCTCTTCTCTTCTCTTCTCTTCTCTTCTCTTCCCTTCCCTTCCCTTCCCTTCCCTTCCACTCCACTCCACTCCACTCCACTCCACTCCACTCCATTCCATTCTTGTTCTGTTCTGTTCCGTTCCGTTCTGTTCCGTTCCATTCCATTCTGTATTTTCTATTCTATTCTATTCTATTCTATTCTATTCTATTCTATTCTATTCTATTCTATTCTACTCTACTCTACTCTACTCTACTCTACTCCATATTTCTATTCCCTTCCCTTCCCTTCCCTTCCACTCCACTCCACTCCATTCTATTCCATAATTCTATTCCGTTCCATTCTGTTCTATTCTACTCTACTCTACTCTCTACTCTATTCCATATTTCTATTCCATTCTCTTCCCTTCCACTCCACTCCATTCCATTCTATTCCATAATTCTATTCCATAATTCTATTCCATAGTTCTATTCTATTCTATTCCATTCCATTCCATTCTGTATTTTCTATTCTATCCTATCCTATCCTATTCTCCTGCCTTGGGAAGGGTGTTGGACTAAAAGACCAGCTGTATGATTCTATGACTCTTCTATTGTAACCCCTCAGAATAACAGAATCAGGGGTGAAATCTACTTACCTTCCCTACCAGTTCGGAAGTGCAGGCGCATGTCACATGCACGCTTGGACCCTCTGCGCATACGCAGAGAGTAAAAGACAGGTTACTTCCTGGTTAAACCAGGAAGTAACAATGACCCAGTGGGTGGGCGGAGCCCTTGTGCTGCTGCCGCTACCGGTTCTCCGAACCACCCACCCCCGCCACTAACGGTTCGGTTGAACCGGTCCGAACCGGTAGCATTTCACCCCTGAACAGAATTGGACGGGACCTTGGAGGTCTTCTAGTCCAACCCCTTGACTTAACCAAATCAAAATCTTAGCAGCTGCATTCTCTTGATCCATTCAGCTTCGGTTGCTTATTGTGGGAAGCCAGCTCCTTTGCTTAGTTTACCATTCTATTTATTCTGTGAAGGCAGAAGATGGCTTAATTTGATAACTAAGTTATGTACGTTGCATGAATAAACCCATGAGAGTTAGGGACCCGCCTAAACACAAGGATTTAATCTTCTTTAAGTTCTCCAGAAAATGCTGCCATGCGCAGTATACCCCTCCTGCTATTTAAAACTCATCTGTTATTGTTAAAGACAGGAAGGAAGTGTGCTTAGCTTGTCTCTGAATGCGAACAATCTAATTTTGAATTTTTGTACCAGGACACGGGCTGAAAAAGAGTTATCACTTGAGAACTGGCAGTGGTCCAAATTTTGCGATTAAAATAAGAATCTATGTGGCGGGAAAGGATATGAAAAGATCTACATTCATGAAAATAAAGCTCCGAAATTTATTACATTAGGACAAAGTCTTTGCAAAAAGTGTCTCATAGGCAAAAGCGGGAATCAAGGAAACATGCACTAAATTACACACACATTTAACTTTAAAGAAACACCTTCTCCTTTGACTTCAGTTTAATTTTGTAAAAAGGAAAACGCCAAGAAAAAAAGGGGAGATTTATAAAACTGAGACTTGGAAAGAAAGAAAAATAGACTTGATTCATTATGGGGTCCATTTGCTACCATGATCCGTATGGCCTGAATCCAAAGCGAGTCCAAGACGTAGTATGGCAGTTGTATCTTTTGTGGAGGCTCTACTAGGAGTAGAAGAGGAATGATTTCTCCTTTGGATGGTGGCCACTTATTATTTGTTACCTTTCTTGTGAGAAGAGCCGTTTAACTTGTTGCATGACTGAATTCATCAAATGCGTAGGAAAAGCAGTGGCAGAACCTGGAGGTGGAGTGAAAAGAGGGACTTGCCTAGAATCTCTACGTAACCACAAGCGGATTAAGTCCAATATCCTTTGATTGCCATTGAGCCTTATCTCACACAAAGCAGGTGCTGACCCTTAGTTGAGAAGATCCTGTGCATAGGTTTTTAGCAATAAATCAGTTTAAATTATTATTATTATTATTATTATTATTATTATTATTATTATTATTATTAGTAATTATATTTCTATACCGCCTTTCTCCCATAGGACTCAAGGCGGTGTACAGTCAAGAAAAATATAGACACACAAACATCATAAAATTGCTAATTAAAATTATTACTTAGTTTGGTCAATTAAATAAAACCCAGAATTAGATAACATTTTTTTAAAAAAATGGACATTAACATATGAGCCTGGTCTTTATCCCCTCCCTCTCCATCTATCTGTCTATCTATCTATCTATCTATCTATCTATCTATCTATCTATCTATCATCTATCGCTGATGCATCTATCAATTATCTCAGTTCATGTATCCACCTACCCACCCACCCATCACCTCTCTCTATCTGTAGGAGAAGGATTGGCAGAACCTTCAGGGCAGAATCCAAAGAGGGATCAGCCTAGAATCCCTACATAGCCACAAGCAAACTAAGTCCTATCCTCCCTTGAATTCCATGGACTTGGATCTAACTCTTAGCAGGTACCCACTGTTAGTTAAACAGATTCCTGTGCATAGACATAGTTAGCAATGAATCAGATTAATTGGCTCTTCACCTAACCTTAACCCTAACTCACCGTCTCCTGGTGATTGGTCCAAAAATCACCCAGCCAGCTTTCATGCCTAAGGCAGGACTAGAATTCACTGTCTCCTGGTTCCGAGGCCAGCACCTTAACGGCTACACCAAACTGCTTCTATTTATCCTACCTTATAGCTTTTTCTCCGATGTTCTACCTGCTGTCTTTAATAGATTCTCCTTTAAATTGATGTTTCAACTCATTAGGAACCCCAGAATCAAATTGCATGACCAGGATGGATACATGCAATATAGTAGACCCACAAAACAACTAATCTGGTTTATCGCTGGTGCTAAATTTAGCTCGTTGCACATTTGTTGCCATGAGATCCTTAACTGAGCCGGCTAAGTAGGTTGTATCAGTATAGTTGAACGATTCTGATCAGTTATGCGAATTTGGATCTGCAATTTCCTTTTTAGAACTTTGGTGAACATAACTTAGGACTGTTTGATTGCATTTAATTCAGCTTCATTAAATCGCCACATACAAACCCAGCCAATCATAACAGCCGGAGAGGCTTAGTTCTTTTTCATCTCTTTCAGCTTTGTAAAAAAATATCTTACATAAAATCTATGCTCATTATATTTGTCTTGCTTCCTTCTTGCAAAGGTACAAAGAGCAAATTAAAAGTAAATGAATTAACAAGGTTGGCCCGGATTTCCTTCCTTCTCAGAAAAAGCCCGGAGTTAGAAGCACTCGATTGTCTCTCTGGGGTTTTCTTCTCAATGATGAGCAGAAGGAAAGGCTTCGGTTTGGACCCCTGCCAGTTTCTGACTCTTGTCTTTTCCATTCCTTGGACCTTGGAGATACTCCTATCTCCTCCTCCCTGTGGAGCATGGCCTTTGTAGGAGAGGATATTGGTAGCTCGGGGTTAAACCGTGGGGTCCTCGATGCTCTCTGAGCTGCGTGGTTTTCTTGCAGATGTTTCATGGCCCAACTAGGGAACATCATCGGTGTTAGAAGGGAGGAGGGCTTGCAGGGAGGAGGAGGAATGTGGGGTCCTTACTGCTCTCTGATCTTGGTGATTTTCTTGCAGATGTTTCATGGCCCAAAGGTAAGGTCATCAGTGTGGTTTATGGAGAGGAGGAAGAGGAGGAGGAAGAGGAAGAGGAGGAGGAGGAATGTGGGGTCCTTGGTGCTCTCTGAACTTGGTGGTTTTCTTGTAGATGTTTCATGACACGACTAGGTCACCTCATCGATGGTAGAAGGGAGTGAGAGACTGAAAAACCTCCTTGCCACCAATCAACCCCCAGATAAGCAGGGATTAACATGCTGATTGGAGAAATCATGGTAGCCTTGGTAAATCAAAGAGCCTTGGTAAAATCAAAGAGCCTTGGTAGCACAGAGGACTAATGTACTGTTATTAACATCTGCTGCTTGCAATTACTACAAGTTCAAATCCCACCAGGCTCAAGGTTGACTCAGCCTTCCATCCTTTCAAAGGTAGGTGAAATGAGGACCCAGTTTGTGGGGGCAATAAGCTGATTTTGTATAAATATACAAAAGTATGAAGGAGATTGCTTAACGCCTTGTAAGCCGCCCTGAGTCTCCGGAGAAGGGCAGCATATAATTCAAATTAAAAAAAAAAAATCTGGGAGTTGATGTCCACATTTCTTAAAATGTCCAGGTTTGAGAAACACTGATTGACTGTAGATGCTGAAGAAGACCTCTAAAGATGGGCTCGACTTAGCACCCTTAAAGACAGACAGACGGACACACACACACACACAAACTCACACAAACATGTATACACACTCATTTATTTCTCCAGAATTGGTTAAGGCTGCCCAAGTCCATAAAGAGTCTCCCACCCTTCAGAGGCAATGATAATAAGAAAAGTATATGAGTGTGCAGAGATGGATAGGTTGACGATGGAACTGAAAGAGAGAGAAGAAACGGAGTACTACCAAGTTTGGAATAGATGGTATATATGGCTAGAGAATAGGAGGAAAATTACTGTATAAGAACTATATAAATATTGATGATAATACGATTGTATCGCAGTTACATGTAAATATTACTATAATTCAAACGACTGTATAATATAGGATAATGAACCATAGAAATAGAACTTATGTAAAAATGAATGTTATGGATGATATTGATACCGATATGGAAATGCTGCAATGAGTGAAAATTTGTTTTTTAATGCCTTGTTTTTTAATGTTAAAAATGTTTAATAAAAATATTTTTTTTTAAAAAAAGAGTCTCCCACCCACCCAATTTCCACACATTTGTAGAATGGTCACAGAATGAATGTGTGAAGTTTCCGAAAGATGCCCTAATTAATTCATGAGCCATGAGCCGAACTTCAAAAGAAATACAGTCATTTATTAGGAGCACCATTTCGGCAATATTCGTTGCCGAATATTAGAAGTTAGAACTAATCCCACGTAAATTTACGTTCCCCTATGACCCTGTCTCTCCCCTCCTCTCTGGCCATGTCATAAATCACATTCTCCAATTAACCACTTTGGCTGGCTGTGAAATCCAACACCCTCCTTCTGATTGCGGTCAGAAAGAATGTATGGAATGCACTTCAGTTAGGGAAATCAATCAGCTCTATCAGTTCTCCCTCCCTCTGCTCATGGCAGCTTGAAAGTTTTGCAAGTTGACAGAATGGATGAATAGATGGATGGATGGATGGGTGGATGGATGGATGGATGGATGGATGAATGAATGAATCCCACTATTGCAAGCTTTCCTAATGGTGTGTTCTCTAGATATAGTTTGATGATGGCTCCCTGAATTTTGACAGAATAACCAAATTGAAAGGGACTTTGGAGGCCTTCTAGACCAACCCCCTTTCCATGCAGGAGACCCTATACCTGTGACGGTGAACCTATGGCACGAGTGCCACAGGTAGCACACAGAGCCCTCTCCATGGGCATGCCAGCCGTTGCCCCAGCCCAGCTGCACTGTGCATGCACACACGCCTCCCTCCGGCCAGCTGGTCTTCCGGTCTCTGCTGTGCATGCATGGGAGGGTGGGGCGCATACGTAGGGGGCGCTCGCATTGCATTTTGGGGATTCACGCATGCACGCCCCCTGCGCCCTGTTTTGGGCCTGGAAGGCCTCCTGCACCAACCTGGAAGCCAAAGCAGGGCGTGGGGCCCCCGGGGCGCATGCACAGGGGAGGCCAGGTTGCATGCGTGGGGAAGTGTGTGCATGCATGGGGCTGGGGCGCATGGGTGGGGACACGGGGGTGGGGCACATACATGGGGGTTGCTTGCATTGCATTTTGGGGGTTCGGGCACGTGGATGTGCATATACTATATTATCCTGGACAGTCCAGTCTCTTCCTAAAAGCCTCCAGTGATAGAGCACCTACAACTTCTGGAGGCAAGCTGTTCCACTGATTAATTAGCAGAGTAATGGAATAACCAAGTTAGAAGGAACCTCAGAGGTCTTCTAGTCCAGCCCCCTGCCCAGGCAGGAGACCTTGTTCCATTTCAGACAAATGGTTGTCCAATCTCTTCTTAAAAACTTCCAGGGATGGAGCACCCACAGCTTTGTTCCACTGATTAATCGTCCTCACTGTCAGGAAGTTTCTCCTTAGTTCTAAGTTGGACCTCTCCTCGATTAGTTTCCATCCATTGCTTCTTCCATACAGCCTGCCAAAGGCTGAGTGGGGCATTCTGGGTGTTGTAGTCAAACATGGTTGGGCTTGGAAGGTACTGATTTGGGAAAGACTGGACTACAAATCGAATTCCTGTTTGCAACTATTCTTGAATCTTAATCAAAGAAGGAAAGTCACATTCCTTTCTTCCTGCCGTGTTCATCAGATTTGAAATTATTGTCTTCATAACTTGCAAATATGTGCCTATTTTTTCCCTCGGTGGAGCCGGAGAACGTGAGTTGAGATAGGCTCCCAAGTTAAGCCTTGTTGCTATTTTCTTGTCTTCCTTTTTTCTTTAAGTCGACGTTTTGATTGGAATCAGTCTTATTATTTTATGAGTATAAAAAGGAGTAGTTAGCGGTAAGATTTATTCTAAATTTATCTTATCAGCTCTAAGGCATCAATTTTGCAATCAATTCCCACTGGGTCCTTACCAAGAAAGCCATATTCCGAATCAATCTTGGAATTCATTAGGTTATTTCTAGTGTTAAAAAATAAGATTGATCTGTACTTTATGTTCCAGGGCTCCTGCAATTTATTTTTTAATGATATGAGGTAAGACTCAATCTTGGCATTGGGCTCCCTCCCCAATCTCTTCTCCCGCAAGGGGAATAATTTTCATATTCTTCAGAAAGTATGAGATCAGCTTATTCACCCTCAAATTTGCACACATTCAGAGCAAAGAATGACAATCGACAAATTTTGTATTCATCATGAGTTTGCCTTTTATTAGTGTGAGTTTTTCGGTTCAACCCGGTTTCCAAAATTTAAAAGAACTTCTTCTAAATTTAAAAGAAAAGCTCGTGGTTTTGCGGTTATGAATAAATTGTGATACACTTTTTTTTTAGTGTGCATACTACACAACCAGTTTTTTTAACCATAAAAGTCACTTTTCTTTATACAGATATTCCTCAAGTTACAACCACAATTGTGCCCAAAATTTCCAGGGCTAAATGAGGCAGGTGTTAAGTGAGTTTGACAACCTTTCGTGCCAACAGTTGATAAGTAACAGAATAACAGAGTTGGAAGGGACCTTGAAGGTCTTCTAGTCTAACCCCCTGCCCAGGCAGGAAACCCCACAACATTTCAAACAAATGTTTGTCCAATCTTTTCTTTAAAACTTCCAGTGTTCACAACTTCTGGTGGCAAGCTGTTCCACTGAATAATTGGTCTCACTGTCAGGAAATTTCTCCTTAGTTCTCTCCTTCATCAGTTTCACTGTGAAGTTACCAACACGGTTGTTAAGTGAATCTGGCTTCCCCATTGACCTTGGTTATCAGAAGGTGGCAAAAGGGGGTCATGTGCAGATCACACAGCAGCAGTCAGAAGTACATGCCAGTTGCCAAGCATCTTAATTTTGATCACGTGACCATGAGGATGCTGCAACGGTTAGACGTGTGAAAAATTGTTACAAGTCAATTTTTTCAGTGCCGTTGTAACTTGAAATGGTCAGTAAACGAAAGTTTGTGACTTGTAAGTCAAGGATTACCTGCATTTGTGAGTAGTGGTACACATTACAATGTATGTATGAATGTAAGTCATTTGCCCCAATGTGCATCAGTTTACACTTTTGTAAATTAAATGGCATGTTAAGTTAGTGAAAAGAAGGACCAGGGTGACATGATAGCAGTGTCCCAATATTTGAGGGGCTCCCACAGAAAGGAGGAAGGGGGTCCAAAGCACCTGAAATCCAGACAAGGAACAATGGATGGAAACTGAACAAGGAGAGATTCAACCTGGAAATAAGGAGGAATTTCCTGACAGTGACAACAATCAACCCATGGAACAGAAGTTGCTCTTCGGAAGAAGAGACTGGGCTGCCATCGGTCAGAAATGGTGTAGGGTCTCCTGCTTGGGGGGAGGGAGTTGGACTAGATGACCTACGGGGTCCCTTCCAACTCTGTTAGTCTGAATCTATCCAAGATGATTAAAGACCTGGAGACTAAAACACATGAAGAACGGTTGCAGGAACACGGCATGGCTGGTCTAGTGAAGAGAAGGACCAGGGGAGACAGGATAGCAGTCTTCCAATATTTGAGGGGCTCCCACAGAGAGGAAGGGGCCAAGCTATTCTCCAATCCACCTGAAGGCCAGACAAGGAATAATGGATGGAAACTGAACAAGGAGAGATTCAACCTGGAAATAAGGAGGAATTTCCTGACAGGGAGAACCATCAACCCATGGAAGAGAAGTTGTCTACAGAAGTTGTGGGAGCTTCATCACTGAAGGCTTTCAAGAAGAGACTGGGCTGCCATCGGTCAGAAATGGTAAAGGGTCTCCTGCTTGGGCAGGGGGTTGGACTAGATGACCTATTTGGTCCCTTCCAACTCTGTTATTCTGTGTTCTTATCAATAGCTACTTGTTAGCCCCATGAGGAGGAACACGAGTGTAAGTAGAAATAATAACAAATTAAAATAAACACTCATTTTTAATCACCCTTCCACGTACATTAGCTTACAGCACAACCGCTAACAATCTCCCTATATTCTTTTTCACACAAATGTTACTCCGATAACTAATCAATAATTTGCAATCTGTTGTTTAGCTAAATTAATCTAAACCATGGAGTATTGCCACATTGTAGATTTTTTTTAATAAACTTTGCCATTTCTTGCTATAAATCACTCCCGGAACTATTAACTTATTAATCACAAAGGTTTTTTTCCAAAATCATTTTAAAGGGGAAATGTACATGTTATTCATTCTCCAGTTATCTTTTGAATCACTTTCTGGGACACTTTTCATAAATGCAGGGAGCCCTTGACTTATGACCACAATTGAGTCTGACATTTCCGTTGTTAAGTGAGACATTTGTTAGGTGAGTGTCCTTGCACTCACAACTATTGTACCATCCCGACAATCACATGAGGAAAATCCAGGCATTTTGGGGGGAAAAAGCAAGTATTTATGGCAGTTGAAGCATCCCAGGATCACATGATCTCAGTCATTAAGTGAAACACGTGGTCGTTAACTGAATCTGGCTTCCCCCATTGAATATGCTTATTGGAATCCAGCTGAGAAGGTCGCAAACGATGGTCACGTGACTCCAGGATGCTGCAACCATCTGAACATGTGCCCATTGCCAAGTGCCTCATGTGTGGCATGGCATGGATGCTGCAATGGTCATTCGTAGTCGTAAGTGCGAGGACCAATTGTAAGTCAGTGCCATTGTAACTTTGAACAGTTGCTAAAGAAGTGGTTTTAAGTCAAGTATTAATTCAATTCAGAATAGAGCTGGAAGGGACCTCAGAGGTCTTCTAGTCCAACCCCCTGCTCAAACAGAAGAACCTATACTATTTCAGATAAGTGGCTATCTAGTGGTCTCTTCTTAAAAACCTCCAGGGACGAAGCACCCATAACTTCTGGTGGCAAGCTGTTCCACTGGTTAATTGTCCTCCCTGTTAGGAAGATTCTCCTTAATTTCAAGATTGCTTCCCTCCTTGATTAGTTTCTATCTTAGAATGGAATAACAGAGTTGGAAGAGACCTTGAAGGTCTTCTAGTCCAGCCCCCTGCTTAGGCAGGAAACCCTACACCACTTCAGACAAATGGTTATCCAACCTCTTCTTAAGAACTTCCAGTGTTGGAGCATTCACAATTTCTGGTGGCAAGCTGTTCCACTGGTTCATTGTTCTCACTGTCAGGAAATTTCTCCTTAGTTCTAAGTTGCTTCTCTCCTTGATTAGTTTCTTGTCCTACATTCAGGTATTATGGGCAGAGCATTGATAGCTGCTCCAGCTGCTCCAGGTGTCTCAGAATCTCAGAATCAGAATACAGCTGGAAGGGACCTTGGACGTCTTCTAGTCCAGCCCCCTGCTAAAGCAGGAGATCCTATACCATTTCAGGCAAGTCACTGTCTAGTCTCTTCTTGAAAACCTCCAGTGATGGAGGACCCACAACTCCTGGAGGCAAGTTGTTCCACTGATGAATTGTTCTCACTGTCAGGAAATTTCTCCTTAGTTCCAGGTTGCTTCTCTCCTTGGTTAGTTTCCATCCGTTGCTTCTTGTCCTGCCTTCAGGGGCTTTGGAGAGCAGGTTGACCCCCTCTTCTATGGGGCAGCCACTCAATTATTGGAAGACTGCTATTCATGCATCAAGCAGTATTCCCTGTAGGTGTTTCCAAATTGCCACCTGGGCTTTACCTGTGAAGGGGTTGAAAGCTGACAGATAAAACCCCCATGAGCCCCAGAGCCGAAATGCAGAGCAATGGAAGAGGTTGATGGTGGAATGGAAAAGGGGAAGATGGAGTCCATCAGGCCGCAAGGGGGGAAGGGCAGAGAAAAGAGCTTGGGGGATCTGGGTTTTTCTTTGCAAGTGCCATCTGATGACACTGTTGTTTTGGAGAGCGGCTCTGCGGAATAGCAAACCAGGGATAGGCCACGAAAGCCCTGCGGATCTGTCAAGTGTGAGTTATCTTCACAAAGCTGTTAAAAACACTGAGACGCAATCGGCCGGTTTGTGGCAGCTGCTGAGATGGCTGCGGGCTCTGATTGAGATGATCGCTGGACGCTTCGCCCGCTGGGCACCCAGCGAGGGTGCTGGACATGGCCGGTGGCATCCGTCTACGAGAGAGGGAGGGGTGAGGGGTCCTGCTTCTTCCTCCTTTTGAATGTTGGCATCTGGGGGTGGCAACGTGTCCCTGGTTCACACAGCCAGAGGAAGCCTTCAAAACTCCAAAGGGGATGGGCAGGCAGGGAAGGAGCCAGGAGATGGACAATTTCCTTCTTTGCTGGTTGCATTTCCCTTCCTTCCTTCCTTCCTTCCTTCCTTCCTTCCTTCCTTCCTTCCTTCCTTCCTTCCTTCCTTCCTCCCTTCCTCCCTTCCTCCCTTGTCTCTGCTCTCTCTCTCTCTATCTATCTCTTTTTCCCTCTTCCCCTTTCTATCTCTTTTCCTTTTTTTATTCTCTTGCGCTTCTTTCACTCTTTCTTTTTCTTTCTTTTTCCTTTTTCCTTTTCTATTTTCTTTCTCATTCCCTTCCTTCCTCCCCTCTCTTTCTTTCTTTCTTTCTTTCTTTCTTTCTTTCTTTCTTTCTCTTTCTTTCTTTCTTTTCCCTTTTCCCCTTTTCCCTTTTCTTTCTCTTTCTCTTTCCCTTCCTTCCTTCCTCCCCCTTTCTTTCTTTCTTTCTTTCTTTTCCCTTTTCCCTTTTCTATTTTTTCTCATTACCTTCCTTCCTTCCTCCTCTTTCTTTCTTTCTTTCTTTCTTTCTTTCTTTCTTTCTTTCTTTCTTTCTTTCCCCTTTTCTTTCTCTTTTCTCTCTCTTTCCCTTCCTTCCTTCCTTCCTTCCTTTCTTCCTTTCTTTCTTTCCTTCCTTCCTCCCTCCCTCCCTCATTCATTCATTCGTATCCTGCCATTACTATTTTTACAGATAACTCAAGACAGCAAACATATCCAACACACCTTCCTTCCTCCTCCTATTTTTCTCACAACAACCCTGTGGGGTGGATTGGGCTGAGAGAGAGGGACTGGCCAAAAGTGGGACTAGAATTCTCCACCAGAACATCTCCTCGTGAGAAATGAGAAGTGAAATATACAAGTCAAGAAACCACAATAAGGACACAACGTGGTGAAGCAAATCGGTTCAAGTTTGGCGAAGGGCGGCAATAAACCTGCAGGCTCTTCTGGTTATTTATGCAGCCGATACGTGGAATATATTTGGAGGGAGGCTGGATTGAATGAAGATAAGGACGGTTTTAAAATTGGAGGAAGAAAATGAATAACTTATGTTACACTGATGACACTATTGATAGCCGAAAAGTGTAGATAAGAAGCAGAGCAAAAATTGTGGCTAAAATTAAATATAAAGAAGCCCAAATGAATGAAACCAGGTAACCCAACCGGTCTTCGAACTGACAATGAAGGTATTGGAAGGGTGGAGAGCTTCTGACTTTTAAGACTGTCAACAGTGCAAGAGACAGTCTGGTCTAGTGGTTAAGGAATCAGGCTAGAAACTGGGGGACCATGAGTTCTGATCCCGGTGGGTGACATTGGGCCAGTCACCAGGAGATGATGAGTTCTAGTCTTGCTTTAGGCATGAAAACCTGGTGGGTGACTTTAGTTCAATCACCAGGAAACTGGGAGTTCTAGTTCCGGCTTAGGCATGAAGACCAGCTGAGTCACCAGGAGATGGCGAGTTCTAGTCCTCAATCATGAAAGCTGGCTGGTCCACTTTGGGCCAATCACCAGGAGATGGTGAGTTCTAGTCCCGTCTTAGACATGAAAACTAGTTAGGTGACTTTGGGCCAATCCTCAGGGGATTCTGAGTTCTAGTTTCCCCTCCACCCCCTTATTCACAAAGCCAGCTGGGTGATCTTGGGCCAGTCACTTTCTCTCAGCCCTCAGAAGGCGGCAGTGGCAAACCACTGAAATAGCTTGCCAAGAAAACTGCAGGGGCTGCTCGAAGCAGTCTCTGAGAATTGGATAAGATTAAATGGAAAAAACCAAAAAATCAACAGTGCAGAAACCTGCAGCCAAGAAATATTTTGCAAATTAGCAATTTTACCATTGAACAAAGTTGCAGCCTTTTGGAAATGCTCAGATGCTGAATAAAGTGGAAGGAAAGAGAAGAAGAAAACAACTTCTCTCTCTCCCTCTTCCTTCCTTCCTTCCTTCCTTCCTTCCTTCCTTCCTTCCTTCCTTCCTTCCTTCCTTCCTTCCTCTTCCTCCTCCTCCTCTTCTTTTTCTTCTCCTCTTTCTCCTTCTCCTCCTTTTTTCTTTCTCTCTTTCTCTCTCCTTTTCTCTTTCTTTCATTAGAGCGCTTTTGTGCCTTTTCTTTCTTTCTTTTTCTATTTCTTTCTCCTCTCTCTCTCTCCCCCCCCCTCTCTCTGCAGCAAAGTCCATTCCAACTCTATTATTCAATGTTTCTCAACCTTGGCAGCTTTAAGATGGGTGGACTTCAACTCCCAGAATTCCCCAGCCAGCATGAAGTCCACACGCAGTATCTTAAAGTAGCTAAGGTTGAGAAACCTTGGAATAAACAATAAACAGAAAATGGACGTTGCCTTACCTGAACGTCCCTTTTCTGGGCGCTGCATACACTATCCATCAATGGGTTAACTTCTTCAGCCTTTGGCAATAACTGAGTGAGAGCTCAATTTCCCTTTCCTGTGGCCCTGCCACGCCCCCAATCCCATGATCCCCCAGTCTGAACGAAGTTATAGGAGACCACACCGTGTCAGGTAAGTAACATAACTTTAATAAATTCGCTGGAAAGAAACCAACACAGAAAAGGCTAACTGGGCCGAAGCCAACTAACGAGGGGAGGGTATGGATAGTGTACGCAGCGCCCAGAAAAGGGACGTTCAGGTAAGGCAACGTCCATTTTCCTGTGCGCTGCTCCCACTATCCATCAATGGGATATACCCAAGTTTAAACCCCATGGGTGGGAAGCCGAGTGCCTCCAGTGTCCTCCTCTGTCACCACCGACTGCAGCACCCTACGCCCGAAGGACGCTTCTGCCGAGCTGTAGGCGTCTATTCTGTAGTGCCGGATGAAGGGCGTCACCGATGACCAGGTTGCTGCTCTGCAGATGTCTGCCACCGACGCCTGCGTTGCCCAGGCTGCCGATGTGGTCGCGCTGCGGGTAGAGTGTGGGAGGATTCGACCCGGAGGCTGCTTAGAGTCCAACTCGTACGCTAAGGTGATGCAGGCCTTGCTCCATCTGCTCACCGTAGAAGCTGAAATCTTCAGTCCCATGGAGGCCGGGTTGAATGACACTAGAAGCGCCTCCGTGTGGCGGAAGGCCGCCGTTCTGTTTATGTAGATGCGAAGGGCGCGCCGGACGTCGAGGGAATGCCATTGTTCCTCCCTGCTGTTGCGCGGGCTGGGGCAGAAGTCAGGTAGGATGAGTTCCTGAGCGAGGTGGAACCAGGAGTTCACCTTGGGGATGAAGGCCGGGTCCAGCCGCAGGACCACCGAGGAGTCTCTGAAGATGCAGAGGTCCTTCCGGATCGAGAGCGCTGCTAACTCCGAGACTCTCCTGGCTGAGGTGATGGCCAGCAGGAAAGTCACCTTAAGCGATAAGTGTTTGAGGGCAGCTGAGCCTAAGGGCTCAAACGGGGGGCCCATTAATGCTCGGAGGACTAGTGGGAGGTCCCAAGTCGGGTACCGGTGCACTGTGGGGGGACGCAGGTTCTTGGCGCCATGGAGAAACCCCCTGATGCGCGGGTGCTGGGACAGCGCTTGGTAGGGCGGGCATGAGATGACTGTGGACAGAGCCGCTGTCTGGCGTCTTAGAGTCGCAGGTGCCAGTCCCTTCTCCAGTCCTGACTGCAGGAATTCGAGGATGTTCTGTACCGTAGCCGAAGTTGGGTCCTCATGGTGTTGGGAGCACCAGCGGCAGAACACCCGCCACGAAGCCTCGTAAATGCACGTCGTTGAGGGCCGTCTGGCGGCCTGGATAGTATTTACTACCCCATCTGAGAGGTTATCCCTTTTTAGGACGACCCTCTCAAACGCCAGACGGTTAATTGTAGCCACTGAGGCTCTGGGTGAGTGACTGCCCCCTGGCAGAGTACCACCTGGTGGGGGGGAATATGCCAGGGTTGACCGATGGATAGTGCCACGAGGTCGGCGTACCATGGGCGACGAGGCCAGTTGGGAGCCACTAGCAGCAGGTCGGCTTCCTCGGCCAGCAGTTTCCGGATGAGGCGCGGAAGGAGAGGAATCGGTGGAAAGGCGTAGAGCAGGCCCTTGGGCCACCTGCATCTGAGGGCGTCGTGGTCCTCCGCCTGTGCGGATGGGTAGCGAGATATGAAGCGGGTCAGCTGGGCGTTGCTCGGGGTCGCAAAGAGGTCCACCTCCGGCATCCCGAAGCGGGCGCTGAGCTCCCGAAATAGGCGGGGGTGGAGTTGCCACTCCGCTGGGTCTATCAGTTCGCGGCTGAGCCAGTCCGCCCTGATGTTGGTTGCTCCCGAGATATGCTCCGCCTTGATTGACCGCAGGTGGGACTCCGCCCAGGCGAATAGGGCCTCGGACTCGAACATCAGCTCGCGGGATCTCGTGCCCCCTTCCCTGTTGACGTGTGCTTTTGCTGAAATGTTGTCCGTGCGGATCAGAACGTGTTGGCCTTGAAGTGCAGTCTGGAATTGGCGTAATGCCAGCCTGATTGCTCGGAGTTCCAGGAGGTTGATGCTGCTGCGTCGTTCGCTCCTGGACCACTGGCCCTGGGCTACCAGATGGAGTAGGTGGGCACCCCATCCCCACAGACTTGCATCCGTGGTTAGTGTGAGTCTGTCCGGGTCCAGAAATTCGCAGCCCTTGAAGAGAGCAGGTGATCTCCACCACTCTAGGGAAAGACGGACCTGGGATGGGACCGCTACCTTGCGCTTCAGGTTGGTCTTGCCTGCTCTCTGGAAGGGTAGCAGAAACCATTGGAGGGCTCGCGAGTGTCTGCGTGCCCACGGAACAATACCGAAGCATGATACCATCTTCCCTAGGAGTGATGCTAGCTGAGCCAGGGACGCTCTCCCCCCTTCCGAGACCTGCTGGATCAGGTCGCGAATGCTCCGGATCCTTTCCGGAGAGAGGAACACCTGGCCTTTGACCGAGTCGATCTCCGCCCCCAGGTGCAGGAGGCGAGATGACGGCTGTAATTGGCTTTTCTCGAAGTTGATGGAAAAGCCGTGGTCTTGGAATGCTCGGAGGACTCTTTCCATATCCTTGGCCGCCTGGCCGTGTGACGACGAGAGGATCAGAATGTCGTCGAGGTAACACAGGAGGCGCACTGGAATGGTGTGGAGTGTGGCCGCCACCGCCCCTACTAGCTTGGTGAAGGTGCGGGGCGCCGACGAGAGTCCGAAGGGCATCGCGCGGTACTGGAAATGATGGCCTGCGAACTCGAATCTCAGGAAGCGTCGGTGACTGGGATGGATTGGCACGTGGAGATAGGCCTCTCGTAGGTCGACTGATTGCAGGAGGTCCCCTCTTCTTACGCCCGCTAATATTGTCTTGAGTGAGTGCATTTTGAATCTGCGATACTTTACCGACCGGTTTAGTCGTTTGAGATTCAGGATGGCTCTCCAGCCTCCCGAGCTTTTGGGCACCAGGAAGAGTGTTGAGTAGAAGCCCGAGCCCTGCTGGTCTCGAGGCACCGGTTCTATGGCTCGTATCTCCAACAGGTGTGAAATCTCCTGTGCCAGGAGGTCTCTGAGGTCCTCGGACTGTGGGACCGGGCAGCGGACGAAGCGACTGGGCGTAGGACCAGAGAATTCGATGGAGAGCCCCGAAGAGATGGTGCGTCGGATCCACGAGTCCTCCGTCGATTGGGCCCATTGCTGGTGGAAGAGTTGGAGTCTCCCGCCGATGGGGCCCACGGGCCGGCTGTCACTTTCCCCTTCTGGCGGTTTTGAAGCCGGCCCCACGAAAGGACCGTTTAGCTTGCTGGGGACGGCCGCGGTCTCGGAACTGGGATCTGTCCTGGTGCCTACTCGCCCCTTGGAACTGGGAGCGTTGTGGTGGCGGACCTCTCTGCCCTGAGCCGGTCCGAAAGGGCTGCTGGTAAGAGTAAGGCGTGTATCTGCGGTCGTGCCGCCGATATGCTGATGGGAGCACCTTCCTCTTATCTTTATCTTCGATCAAGAGGGGATCCAGAGCTGCCCCAAACAAGTCTGGGGCCTTGAACGGGGCTGCGGCCAGTTTCCATTTGGCCTTAAGGTCTGCCTTCCAGGGGCGAAGCCAGAACAGCCTCCTTGCTGTGATGTTTGAAGCCAGAGATCTAGAGGCAAATTTGGCGGAATTCAGAGATGCGTCCGCGGCATATTCGGTGGCGGCTACGATCTTATTCAGGTCGTGGTGTAGCCTCGTGTCTTCCGGGGGCAGTCTCTCCTGCAACTGGCGCAGCCAGATGAGGGTGGCTCTGTTGAAGAAGGAGGTCGCCGTTGCCGTCCTGACTGCCCAGGCCGCCGCCTGATGAGACTTACGGAGGGCCCACTCCGTCTTCTTGTCCTCAGCTTTGAGGCCATCTACAGCATCCGTGGACACCATCGATGAGGAGGACAGGGCGGCGACTGGCTGGTCCACCGATGGGAGAGCTAAAAGGTCCTCCAATTCCTGGGCCGAGCAGTATAGTTTCTTTTCCAGGCTGCTCGGGGTAGTTAGAGAGGCTGGCTGTCCCCAGGGGTTCTGGATCACATCTGAAAACAACTGGGGGCAGGGGATGCAGTCCTTCTCCTGTTTGGAGGACTTGAAGAGTGCATCGTGGGGACCCGCGGCCGCGGGTTCCGGCGAAGAGATGTCCCCCGGCACGCCCAAATTGGTTGTTAGGCGTGCCTTGTGTAGGAGCGACTTAAATAGGGCTGGGCGGAACAGGCCCGTGAAAGCCGGAGAATCTGGCCTCAGACCTTCATCTTCAGAAAACTCGAGGGTCTCAGGACCATCCTCGGCCTGGTCTGAATCCTCTGATGAGGATGACTGGGTGTGCGCCTGTTGGTGCCGGGCCTGTTGCCGTTGGGGCGCCCCCTGCGCTGGTAGTTGGCGAGGGGGCCCCCCTGCGGCCTGTTGCCAGCCTGCGGCCAGAAAGGAAGACATTGCGGCTGAGAACATAGTCTGGAAGTCTAGCTGGCTGGCTGGGAGGGGTCCCTCTGGGGCACGGAGGCCAGCTGCCATTGGAGTGAATGTTGCTTCCGCCCCACGGTGGCGCCGGTGAGGTGAGCCTGATAACGGGATGTCCAGCAGTGAGCGAGAGACTCCCCTGGCCCGTGGTAACTCCTGGCAGAGCCCCGCTGCGCTCGGGGTTGCCGGTGTGAGGGTCAGCTCTGTCAGGCTTGTGATTCCGGTGCTCGCCTCTGCGCGTGTCTGGGGGGTGGGCCTGGGAGAATCAGGCTCCTGACCTGGTGCAGTCGCTCTGTCCATCTGTGCCTTAGCACAGAGGCGCTCTAGGGATTTGTGGCGCCTTGCAGCGTCCTTGTCATGGAACTGGGGCTCCTTTCCCCCCCGGTCCTTATGATTGGAGGATCGCTTCTTTGAGTGCTTTTTAGAGGATCTAGCCTCCTTGTGAGGTGGGCTTGCCTCTAACTCCGGGTCTGATGAAAAGGGGTCATCTGACATGGCCATGGTTGCCATTCTGGCCCCTCAGCGCGGTTGCTTTGGCTGTGCCCTGAATTATTCGACTCCTGGGAAATGGAGCCCGAGGGTCCCCAATCCCTTTGCAGCGAAAAAGCCCCTTTTAAAATGGCCCTGCAGGCCTCCAACTGCCACTGTGGGAGGGGCTAGCCTCGTGAAGGTGAAGACAAGATGGCGGCCCCGGGGGGGGGTCCACCAAAATGGCGGGAGCACGTGGCTTTGGATTCCGAGGCTGGGGAAGCTGCGGTCTCACAGCGGCGGCCTGAAGGTCCTACCGCCTGCTGCGCTCAGCCCAAATTGGCCCCAAGGGCTCCGGCAACGAAGGTAAGGAGGGGGGGGGCTGGATGTCTCCCGCGCTGCTCCCCTGAGGCGTTGCGCTGGGCTATGCCGGCTGCGGACTCACGGCGGCGGCCCGAAGGTCCTACTGCCTGCCGCGCGCAGTGAGGGACAGCTTCGGAGGTTTCCTGGGAGGGGCGGCAGCTCGTCTTACCGCTCTCTGCAGTCCCTTCGCTGCTCCGCTGCTGCTTCTTCCTTCCCCTCAGGTGGGGGTAGATGTCTCCGCTCGCTCTCCCCCCCCCCCCCCTTGCTTGTAAGGGAGGCTGGTGAAAGCCTCTGCCGAGCGGGATGCGTAGCTGTTGAGCCGATCTTCCTGTTTCGGCTTTCAAGGCAGGGAAACGCGAAACAGTAAAACTAGTCAAAAATAAAATAAAACCTAAGGAAACGCTAAGGAAGGGAAAGAAAAAATAGGCTTCTGAAGCCTGGAGCTCTGATGGACACCTCAGTCTTTGCCAATAACTGAGTGAAGACTGGGGGATCATGGGATTGGGGGCGTGGCAGGGCCACAGGAAAGGGAAATTGAGCTCTCACTCAGTTATTGCCAAAGGCTGAAGAAGTTAACCCATTGATGGATAGTGGGAGCAGCGCACAGGAAAACCTGTTGAACAGAAAACCTATTGAAATGTTCAGCTTCTTTTCAGGGGCCCTCTCAACTTCCTCTCCTTGAACATTTTCAGGCACAAAGAATCTTACCAAGGTACCCCAAAACCCCCATCCCAGGTAGAATTACCCCAGACCATCTCTCCATATTCCCATTTGAAGATGTATTATGTATCTGTGGTGATTCTCAGTCATCCAAGTCATGGTTGTCCCTCTTGCTCTTTTTTCAAGAGGCAACTCAACTTTTTTGTTTTTCTTTGAAGATGTTTCACTTCTCATCCCGGAAGAGCTGAAGAAGCTTCTCGGATGAGAAGCAAAATGTCTTCAAAGAAAAAAAAAGGTGGGGGGGGGGGAAGGTGCCCTTGAAAAAAAGCACCTTTGGGACAATTTAAAGATATATTTGCATGACAAACATCACCTTTGGGGGCTTCTGAGAGCAAGGATGTTCGCCTGTTATGTGGTCTTGGCTACTTTCCTTGGCAATTAGAGGCAAACTTGCCTGACCAACCAGCCAAGACACAGTGAAGATTTTTTTTTTATTTAGTTTATTGCAATAAACGGGGAAGGAAGCCATCAAGGCTTGGTTCTCTCCAAAGTTCATCATCTCAAATCAACATCTTTACACATTCCCTGCACCGATCTCCCCCATTCCTCCTCGTTCACCATTGGCTGAGGTACTACAAGGTTACTGTCAGGTTTTCAGGCTGTCTTCAAATAAATTGCATCGCAAACCAAGTCTTTTATAAAACAAATTTCCATTTTATTAAGCACAGCACTTTTTACACCGACTCGTTGCAGCCGGCACTGACATGCTGACCCAAAACCCCTCCTCTTCCTTCCCCCACTCCTCTGCGTTCATTGGCCATCTTCCTAATCATTCACCCCTAATCTACTGCTCTAATTCAAAGAATTTCCCCCCTCCCATCCATCTCCTAGGGGACATTATCTCCAGAGGAAATAAGTAAGTAAAAGGCAATCGTTCCGTTGCAGGCGCCTGCATTCTCCTTCTTATGTCAGCACTAGGATAAATGCATCTTGACGTGCTGACAGTTATACTCCCTCTGACCGCCTTCTTCATTTTTCCTGCTACCTTCCCCAAATATACTAAATCAGGCTCTGGGTTAGGGTTAGGGTTAGCAGTGGGCGTGGCCAGCTCAACGTCGCTCGTGTCAGGAGCGCCGGTGGTGGCCCAAGCACTCTGCCAGTGAAAACGGGCTCCTGAGCTCAGTTTTCAGCTGCGATGGCCTCCTGCAACCCTCTGCCAGTGAAAACGGAGCTCCGGAGTCTGTCCTGAACTCCATTTTCACTGTCAGAGGCCCCGCGAGCCAGTCCTTTGCTGTTTCCTGGGCAGCCCCGTGGACCAGATCTAAGAACTCCATTGGCTGGATCCGGCCCCCGGGCCTGGAGTTTGACACTCCTGTACTAAATCATTCATTATATGTGCATTTAAATTAACAGATAATATATGCAAGGTGTGCGAGATAATATTCAATAGGTTATTTTGCATGCTCTGTTGCTTTGTTTTTGAGTTCCGGGTTATTTTATGGATTCGTAGATCGGTTCTTTCGTGTTATTCAATCAGTTTTAGTTTTCCTGTTTTTTCAGTTGATTTTAGTTTCGGCTTTCCTGTTTTTCCATTTGTTCTTTTTTTTTTTAACCTTTAAGCTAACTATTTCCTCTTGCAGCTACTTTCTCTTTTGGCTACTTCCTCTTACAGCTAATTCCTCTTACAATTTTAAATTTTGAAGAGCTTTCATTTACCCCTATCATGCAGAAGGGTCAAAAAAGTCAAGATGGCAGCCATCACCATGCTATCAAGCCCCTTCAAGGGCACACCTGTTTGGGGGACCGTTTCTGAGCTTTTTATTTTATTTTATTTTATTTTTAATTTGATTTATATGCCGCCCTTCTCCGGAGACTCAGGGCGGCTTACAATGCGTTAAGCAGTAGCCTTCATACTTTTGTATATTTATACAAAGTCAGCTTTTGTGGGTCCCGAGCTGCAATCTCTTCATTTGATTTGCTCTCCCCACCTCTTTTGGGTCTCCACAACCCCCAGTCATCTGGTATTGAGCGTTCCTTGGAGGATGGCATGCATTTTATTCCATTATCACCCCTCCCAATCTCTTCCCACCCCCTCCCTGCCTTCCCTTCCAATGTCCTCATCACCCATTTCCAGATTGCCGAGTTGAGTCTCGCCACGAAATGAGAATTTGACAAAGCGGTGCCATCGGTGGCTGCCACGCCAAGGCTGGAAAAAAATTAAGCATTTCCATAAAATAAAGGAAAAGGTTTTTTTGCTCCCCTCCCACCATTGTACGCAAGGAGAGAGGGCCAAGGGTGGGTGGGTGGGAATTGATTGGCTTCCAGCGTTCCCAACAAAATAAAATCCTTCCAGCAATTACAGGCAGATAATGGGCTGAAATTAAACAGTCTGTCTTGCTTTCTAACAAGAAGGTTTAAAAAAAGAACAGAGTGCATAATATTAACTATTCAGGGTCTCTCTACCTGGGATATTAAAAAAAAGAGGCATTTATTGTATTGCCTGATGAAGCTGCTACCTTTTGGGGGAAAGCAACTGTAGCCAGAAGACCAGAAAGGATAAGAAATAGGCAGCCAAATGAATGAAAGGCCCGAGATAAGAAAAACAAAAGGAAAGCTAAATTAAATCTAGTTTGCAGATTCGCTCTCCAGACACCTCCCTGCCTCAATGTGCACAATGCCTTTTGTTCTTTCAACTTCTCACCTCTTGCTTCCCCCTTTCAGGATGTACCAAGGATTTATTCCACCAATAAAAGAGAATATTTGTAGCTCAGGGTTGAAATTAGCGGTCCTGGGTGCTCTCCGAGCTGGGTGATTTTCTTGCAAACATTTCATGGCCCACTAAGTAACATCATCAGTGTTAGAAGGGAGGGGGATTTGTGGGCGGGGGAGGAGGAAGAAGAGGAGGAGAGGAGCTGTGGGGTCCTTGGTGCCTTCTGGGCTTGGTTGTTTTCTTGCAGATATTTCATAACC
This sequence comes from Arizona elegans, assembly GCA_022577455.1. Lineage (NCBI taxonomy): Eukaryota > Metazoa > Chordata > Lepidosauria > Squamata > Colubridae > Arizona > Arizona elegans. Next base: position 169,603 of record JAKOOJ010000062.1, on the reverse strand, counting down.
CAACTAAGGAACATCATCAGTGCTAGAAGAGAGGAGGGTTTGGGGAGGGGAGGAGAAGGAGGAGGACTGTGGGGTCCTTGGTGTTCTCTGAGCTTGGTTGTTTTCTTGCAGACATTTCATGACCCAACTAGGTAACTTCACCAGTGCAAGAAAGGAGTGGAGTTTGCGAGGAGGAGGAGGAGGAGGAGGAGGAGGAGGAGGAGGAGGAGGAGGAGGAGGAGGAGGAGGAGGAGGAGGAGGAGGAGGACAATGACTTTGGAGTCCTTGGTGCTCTCTGAACTTCTTGTAAGATGTTTTATGACCCAACTAGATAACATCATCAGCGCGAGTGATTTATTCCGCCCCCAATATCTGCTTGAGTCTGCAGTTCAGTCCTCATTTGTCCTCACTTTATGACAAAGCCACCTTGACACACGTAGCCTCTCTTATGCATTCAGACCATGATCATTTAGCCTGTTTGGCTCCTGATTTTTATTCTTCTGGTTTTAACACAAATGGTTCTTAAGTCCTTCCATCCTTGGGCAAGCATTGATCCTGCTTTTCTGTTTCCTGTGACATCCTCAATTCTCCATTCCTTATACAGACAATCCTCGAAATACGACCACCGCTGAGCAAAACATTTCCATTGCTAAGCAAGACAGTTGTGGGTTTTGCCCCATTTTATGAGTCTTTTTTGACACAGTTGTGAAGCAGGGGTGGGTTCTACTTACCTTTACTACTGGTTTGCAACGGGATCATGTATGCATGTGCAGATCGCCGATGACAACATGTACAACAAGGTACCAATATGTGGTACTTTGCTCAATAGTAGTAACTGTGAGAGGGATCTTGGAGTCCTAGTGGGCAACCATTTAGATATGAGCCAGCCGTGTGCAGCACTTGCCAAAAAAGCCAACACAGTTCTGGGCTGCATCAACAGAGGGATAGAATCAAGATCACGCGAAGGGTTAATATCACTTTATAAGGCCTTGGTAAGGCCACACTTGGAATGCTGCATACAGGTTTGGTGGCCATGACATAAAAAAGAGGCTCTAGAAAGAGTGCAGAGAAGAGCAATGAAGAGGATGAGGGGACTGGAGGCGAAAACATATGAAGAATGGTTGCAAGAAATGGGTATGTTTAGAATAGAATAGAATAGAATAGAATGGAATGGAATGGAATGGAATGGAATGGAATGGAATGGAATGGAATGGAATGGAATAGAATAGAATAGAATAGAAATATGGAATAGAATAGAGTAGAACAGAAAATAGAATAGAATAGAATAGAATAGAATAGAATAGAATAGAATAGAATAGAATAGAATAGAATAGAATAGAATAGAATAGAATAGAATAGAAATATGGAATAGAGTAGAGTAGAATATTTATTTATTTATTTATTCATTCATTCATTCATTCATTCATTCATTCATTCATTCATTTAACTTGTTTGCCGCCCCTCTCCGAAGACTCAGAATAGAATAGAATTCTTTATTGGCCAAGTGTGATTGGACACACAAGGAATTTGTCTTGGAGCATACGCTCTGAGTGTACATAAAAGAAAAGATACACAGAGAATAAACAGAGAGAGAGAGCTCAGTTGCAGGAACAAATAGAAGAAGAAGAAAAACATCAAAGAAATAAGCACGTTCTGAGCTTTTCAGTTATTATTGTTTTAAATAGATTGCTTCCTGGTTGCTATGGTTAAAACTCCCCAAGAGGGTTTAAACGGTCTAAAAACAATAACACAAATAGGAATGCATGAAAAGGAGCCCCTTAGGGAGTGCTAGATGGCTCAGAAAAGCTGAGTTTAAAACACGCCACGGTTGTGGGTAGGAGCTCTCGTTGCAAGATAGGGAACACCAGGTATCCCATCATCCTGGGCCTTTGATTCCTGACTGCTCAGGGCACAGGTCTGTCTTTGTCGCGAGTCAAATATTTGCTTTCTTATTTTCCATCCAAGCCTTCATTCATCAAGATTATCCTGAATTTTATTTATGTCCTCTGTGTGTCAATCTTGGCACCTTGAAGATGGGTGGACTTCAACTCCCAGAATTCCCCACCCAGCGCTGGGGAATTCTGGGAGTTGAAGTCCACCCATCTTCAAGGTGCCAAGGTTGACGAACAGTGCTGTGGTTTCTGCTTTTTGTACTTGAACTAGGGAAAAAGAAGAAGAAGAAAAAATGTTGACTTCGGAATTGACTGATTTACAATTTTATTCAGGTTATAAAAATGGCTAGTGAGCATGCAAAATAAAAAATTGAGGCTGTAACGTTATGATGCTCCTTTTACCATGACTGAAAAAAAAAAATCAGAACTTAATGCTTTTTTTTTTTTTTTTTGGCTTTTCATCCTACCTATTTCTCTTTCCCTCTTTCCCATTACTTTCATTTGTATTTTACACTCTAATAAGCTTAATAAAATTATACGTATAAAAAAAGAGAAGCATTAGCTGGCCCAACCAATTTAATAAACTTTCCTCAACATTTTTAAACCAAATAATTAATAAGCCTCTTGAAGAATGAGAGGCCGAGGACTAATTCTTCTGGCAGCCCCATTGACCTCTGCCTACTGTGATGAGGACCAATAATTTTAACACCAAAGAGAGGAATTCCCCAGATCAAAACAGGTGAAGACTTTATGAACTGCAGTTATTATAAGGGGAGATTAAACTCGGCTGATGGGCCTTCTTAACAAATTTAAGCTTCATTTAAGCTGTAGAACTTTTGAATTATTGATTCTTGATCTGTCATTCTGGTGATCGTCCTTCCATTTCTTTTTATACCAAGGGACGTGATTTTTGCCCTCATCCAAACACCGAGCACAGTTTTCTAGAATTCTTTCTCAAAGATTTGGAGTCCTAATGGACAACCACTTACCGTATTTTTCAGAGTATAAGACGCTCCGGACTATAAGACCTGGTGAGGAAAACAAGAAAAAGAAATCTGCCTCTGCCTCCCAGCAATTTTGCCTCATTACAGCAAACAGCCTGCTTTACTTTCATTTTCATTTTCAGCATAGCTTGATTACAGTACACGAAGGGCAGATTATCTAGATCCGTTCCAGTCGGGCTTCAGACAGGGGTACAGCATGGAAACAGCATTGGTTGCGTTGGTAGATGATCTCTGGAGGGCTCGGGACACAGGTTGCTCCTCCGTTCTGGCCCTGTTAGACCTCTCAGCGGCTTTTGATACCATCGACCATGGTATCATGCTGCGATGATTGGAGGGGTTGGGAGTGGGAGGCACCGTGTTGCAGTGGTTCTCCTCCTTCCTCTCTGACCGTATGCAGTTTGTGTTGGCAGGGGGGCAGAGATCGACCTCGAGGCGCCTTGTATGTGGGGTGCCACAAGGGTCAGTCCTCTCGCCCCTCCTGTTCAACATTTATGTGAAGCCGCTGGACGAGATCATCCGTGGTTTCAAGGTGGGGTTCCATCAGTACGCTGATGATACACAGCTGTACATCTCCACCCCGAACCACCCCAATGATGCCCTTGAAGTGATGTCTTGGTGCCTGGAGGCCGTGCAGGTCTGGATGGGGAGAAACAAGCTCAAGCTCAACCCTTCCAAGAACGAGTGGCTGTGGCTTCTGGCATCCTGGTATAGTCAGCTGGCTCCATCGCTGACTATTGGGGGCGAGATCTTGGCCCCCACAGAGAGGGCTCGCAACTTGGGTGTTCTCCTGGATGCATGGCTGTCTTTGGAAGATCATATGACGGCTTTCTATTGGGTTAGCCTGATGCACCAGTTGCGTCCCTTTCTGGACCGGGATGCCCTGCGCACGGTCACTCATGCCGTCGTCACATCCCGTCTGGACTACTGCAACGCTCTCTACATGGGGCTCCCCTTGAAGAGCATTCAGAGGCTCCAACTGGTCCAGAATGCAGCCGCATGGGTGGTTATGGGTGCGAATCGGCGCGCCCACATAACACCCCTCCTGCGCGAGCTGCACTGGCTCCCAGTGGTCTTCCAGGTGCGATTCAAGGTGTTGGTTACCACCTTTAAAGAGCTCCATGGCTTAGGACCGGGGTATATACGAGACCGCCTTCTGCCATCAACAACCTCCCACCAGCCAATACGCTCCCACAGAGAGGGGCTCCTCAGGGTGCCATCGGCCAAACAATGCCGACTAGCGACACCCAAGGGGAGAGCCCAGGGGGAGAGCCCAGGCAGGAAACCCTACACCACTTCAGACAAATGGTTATCCAACATCTTCATAAAAATTTCCAGTGTTGGAGCATTCATAACTTCTGGAGACAATTTGTTCCACTGATTAATTGTTCTCAATGTCAGGAAATTTCTCCTTAGTTCTAAGTTGCTTCTCTCCTTGATTAGTTTCCACCCATTGCTTCTTCTCCTGCCCTCATTGGAAGTCCACTATCATGTCTCCCCTGGTCCTTCTTTTCATTAGACTAGACATATCCAATTCGTTGCAACCATTCTACATATGTTTTAGCCTCCAGCCCCCTAATCCTCTTTGTTGCTCTTCTCTGCACTTTTTCTAGAGTCTCCACATCTTTTTTACATCATGGCAATCAACATTGGATGCAGGATTCCAAGTGTGGCCTTACCAAGGCCTTATAAAGTGGTATTAACCCTTCACGTGATCTTGATTCTATCCCTCTGTTTATGCAGCCCAGAACTGTGTTGGCTTTTTACCTTCAGGATTCAAGGTAAATCACGTCTCTAAAAGTTCCACTGCCATTTTCCTTTTTATTGGGCAAGCGCTAGAAAAAAACCTTTGCTTTTATTTATTCTTGCATCTATTTTAACCCACCTGGCCTCTGTAGCCTTGCCAAGTCCATTTGTTTCCGTTTCTGAGCAGGGAAGATATTTTTAACAGAGAGCGTGTCTCTCTCTCTCTCTCTCTCTCTTTATTGCATCTGTTCAATTTGAACAAATTTTATCCTTCAGTTGGTCTGGTTGAACCGCAGAGGCCTCGGCTCTGTCTATCAAACTATTCCTGCTTCCCTTTCTGAGTCGGCCCTCACCTCGTACACGGAGCATCTGCTGAGCTTTAGCACATGAACAGCGAGTGCCACAAACTTCGTCGTCTGAAGTCTTTTCCGATTTTTCACAAAAGGGTTTCACAAGACCCCCGACATTCACACCCCACTGGCTCATCCCGTGCATATGCCTTTATCAGAAGTCCACCATTCAGAATATTCACTTCCAGTTTCCATTTCAACCCCTGACCGTGTCATTTTTCCATTTGTCAAACTTTTGGAGACTTTAATTCATCTCATACCAGTGGTGGGTTCCTCCCAGTTCGGCCCAGTTCCACTGAGCCGGTAGCGGTGACGATATGACATCACCGAACCATTTCTTCCCCCCCCCCCCCCGTGTCCCCCCACGTTATTCTTACCTTTTATTTGACCCCACCCCCAATCTATTGCTGCCTCCTGAGTCCCAGCTGATGGGCTATAAGGAAAAAAACTGTTTAAACTCTTGCCCAGGGGCTTCAAAGGGCCGCCCTACAGCTGATCAGTGGTAAAAGGCAGTTTGGTGGTAGACCGGTGCCTCCAAAAACAAATGAGTAGACCGGTGCCTGCAAAAATAAATGGGTAGACCAGTGCCTGCAAAAATACATGAGTAGAGCAGTGCCTGCAAAAATAAATGGGTAGACTAGTGCCTGCAAAAATAAATGGGTAGACCAGTGCCTGCAAAAATACATGAGTAGACCAGTGCCTGCAAAAATACATGGGTAGAGCAGTGCCTGCAAAAATACATGGGTAGACCAGTGTCTGCAAAAATAAATGGGTAGACTAGTGCCTGCAAAAATAAATGGGTAGACCAGTGCCTGCAAAAATACATGAGTAGACCAGTGCCTGCAAAAATACATGGGTAGACCAGTGCCTGCAAAAATACATGGGTAGACCAGTGTCTGCAAAAATACATGGGTAGACCAGTGCCTGCAAAAATACATGGGTAGACCAGTGTCTGCAAAAATAAATGGGTAGACTAGTGCCTGCAAAAATAAATGGGTAGACCAGTGCCTGCAAAAATACATGAGTAGACCATTGCCTGCAAAAATAAATGGGTAGACCATTGCCTGCAAAAATACATGGGTAGACCAGTGCCTGCAAAAATACATGGGTAGACCAGTGCCTGCAAAAATACATGGGTAGACCAGTGCCTGCAAAAATACATGGGTAGACTAGTGCCTGCAAAAATAAATGGGTAGACCAGTGCCTGCAAAGATACATGAGTAGACCAGTGCCTGCAAAAATACATGAGTAGACAAGTGCCTGCAAAAATACATGGGTAGACTAGTGCCTGCAAAAATAAATGGGTAGACCAGTGCCTGCAAAAATACATGAGTATATCAGTGCCTGCAAAAATAAATGGGTAGACCAGTGCCCACAAAAATACATGAGTAGACCAGTGCCTGCAAAAATAAATGGGTAGACCAGTGCCTGCAAAAATACATGAGTAGACCAGTGCCTGCAAAAATACATGGGTAGACCAGTGTCTGCAAAAATACATGGGTAGACCAGTGCCTGCAAAAATACATGGGTAGACCAGTGTCTGCAAAAATACATGGGTAGACCAGTGCCTGCAAAAATACATGGGTAGACCAGTGTCTGCAAAAATAAATGGGTAGACTAGTGCCTGCAAAAATAAATGGGTAGACCAGTGCCTGAAAAAATACATGAGTAGACCATTGCCTGCAAAAATAAATGGGTAGACCATTGCCTGCAAAAATACATGGGTAGACCAGTGCCTGCAAAAATACATGGGTAGACCAGTGCCTGCAAAAATACATGGGTAGACTAGTGCCTGCAAAAATAAATGGGTAGACCAGTGCCTGCAAAGATACATGAGTAGACCAGTGCCTGCAAAAATACATGAGTAGACAAGTGCCTGCAAAAATACATGGGTAGACTAGTGCCTGCAAAAATAAATGGGTAGACCAGTGCCTGCAAAAATACATGAGTATATCAGTGCCTGCAAAAATAAATGGGTAGACCAGTGCCCACAAAAATACATGAGTAGACCAGTGCCTGCAAAAATACATGAGTAGACCAGTGCCTGCAAAAATACATGGGTAGACCAGTGCCCACAAAAATACATGAGTAGACCAGTGCCTGCAAAAATACATGAGTAGACCAGTGCCTGCAAAAATACATGGGTAGACCAGTACAGCTCTACAAGCAGTTAAAAGCCTGGTAGACCAGTACCTCTGCTAAATCCAAAAAGAATTGTCACATGACCATCAAGCCACGCCCACAAAATAAGCCACGCCCACAGAACCAGTAGTAAAAAAATTTAGAACCCACCCCTGTCTCATACCACCCTATAAAGCCTTAGTAAGGCCACACTTGGAATCCTGCATCCACGTTTGGTCACCACACTATAAAAAAGATGCTGAGACTCTAGAAAGAGTGCAGAGAAGAGCAATCAGGATGATGAGGGATAGTGGTGAAATGTAAAATTTGTTACTACCAGTTCTGGCTTGGGGGGGGGGGGTTAATGTGATTGGGTGGGCGTGGCTAACTTTTTTTTTTACTTTTAAAAGCATTTTTTCTACAAGCTTAAGAGGTTGCAGAAAAAATGCTGAGCCACGCGATCATCAGAGGCTTTTTTTTTAACTTTTAAAAGTATCTTTTCTACAAGCTTAAGAGGTTGCAGAAAAAAAATGCTTTTAGAAGCCTCTGACGATCAGGCAACTCAGCTGGGATCGCCAAAGGCTTTTAAAGGCATTTTTTTTTCCTACAACCTCTTCAGCCAAAGAGGTTGCAAAAAAAAATGCTGAGCCACGCGATCATCAGAGGCTTTTTTTTTTAACTTTTAAAAGCATTTTTTTCGGCTGAAGAGGTTGTAGAAAAAATGCTTTTAAAAGTAAAAAAAAAAAAAACAGCCTCTGATAATTGTGCGGCTCAGCTGGGCATGCGTGGGGGTGGGCAGGGATTTTTGCTACCGGTTCTCTGAACCACCCACCGTCATCGCTACCAGATTGGGGGATCCGGTCTGAACCGGGAGTATTTCACCCCTGATGAGAGGACTGGAGGCTGAAACATATGAAGAACGGTTGCAGGAACTGGGCCTGGCTAAGTCTAGTGAAGAGAAGGACCAGGGAAGACATGAGAGCAGCCTTCCAATATTTGAGGGGCTGCCACAGAGAGGAGGAAGGGGGTCAAGCTATTTTCCAAGGCACCCGAAGGCCAGACAAGGAATAATGGATGGAAACTGATCAAGGAGAGATTCAACCTGGAAATAAGGAGGAATTTTCTGACAGGGAGAACAATCAACCCATGGAACATGTTTTTTTTCTTTGAAGACATTTCGCTTCTCATCCAAGAAGCTTCTTCAGCTCTGACTGGGTGGTGGGGAATGGAAGGATTTATAGTCCTGGTCATTTGAGAAGCGAAACGCCTTCAAAGAAAAAACAAGAAAGTCCAGTTGCCTCCTGAAAAAGCACCTTTGGGACGAAGCGAACTTAGGGGCACCCTGCTGTCCCGGGTTTTAAATCAGCCGTGGCTGGGTGCCAAGCTGTTAAGTGGGAATTCCAGCTTTCAAAGTGCAGCGGGGGAGGGGGATGTTTTATAAAACACATACCCCCCTCCTGGCCATTGGGTGATCAGAACTTTAACTTGATGAGGAATGTTGGGCTGTGCCCTCCGTGCCAAGCAGCACACGCTGGCCTCAGCAAAAGAGTCACATGAAGGTCTCACCTTCTCCTGCAGAGAAGGTCGCTTCCTCGGAGAAGCTTCTCTCCAGCTGAGTCCTGCTGCATTGGATGACAGGCTGGTAAGCAAGCACCAGGGTGGTGCCTAGATCAAGGGGAGGCCTGTGTCAACCCTGAAGCTGACCTGACCAAAGCCATTTTGAGGTTTCGGTGTTACCCCACTGGAGCTGAGGGACAGGAAGGGGGGAATAGGGGTAGCTGGGGTTTTGTAGCCAAAACAAAATACTTTCTCTTGAGAACCAAGGTCATTCTCAACAGAGAGAGGAGGAGCAACGTTACCAGGCAACCGGGCGACAACCTGATTGGACCATGTGACTGATTGTTTGAGGAAGGGAGAAAACTTTTAATGAGGTGAAAACCACGGGAACCTTCAGAGTTGGTTTTCACCAGGACTGTGGCAATATGATATACCCAATAAAACTATTCTTTGAGGAATTTGCCTGCCTCAGATTTTTGCTTGCTATGGGGTGTATTATTGGAACCCTGACAGTCTGTAGGAGAAGGACTGTCAGAAGCTGGGGGTGAGGTTAAAAGAGGAAGTAGCCAAGAATCCCTACATAGACACAATGAGGCTAAATCCAACCCCCTCTTAAATTCCCTGGACCTTTAGCTAATCCCAAGCAGTTGAGGATATTTTTATGCATAGGTTTTTAGTACTGGTAGTCCTTGACTTTTTCTCTCCTTCTCCTTCTCCTCCTTCTCCTTCTTCCTCCCTCCTCCTTCTCTTCTTTCCTTCCTTCCTGCCTGCCTGCCTTCCATCTTGCACCTTATTTCATATTCATTTTATTTCAAACACATCCAACTGGTGTGTTTAGAGGACTTTAGAGGTGCCACAGATGTGTTTCCTCTGCAGGCATTTCGCTAAGCGAGGGCCGTGTCCACTGCATCCAAAATAGGCACTTAAAAATACGACCGCACACACAGGCCTTTTAAATTGATTTTCTTTGCGATTATTGATATCATTTGCATAATGATGTCATTATGTAAATGTTGTGGATTGACACAAATGGTGTCATTTGTGTAATGACATCTTTATGCAAATGAAGTCAACCAATGCGAAGAATATATTTTCCTATGGAACCGACTTCCGGAGGAGAATGGACACCCCACTCCTTGGAGGGCCCTCCAAATCAAGACTTTGATCCCCATTTCTCAAGCAATTTGCCATAAAATTCGTGCAATTAAAAAAAAAGGGTAGAACAATGGATAAAAACCAATATTGTGCCGAGTCACCAAAATAAAATAAGTAATAAAAGTGTGTAAAACCAGGAATAAAGAGTTAAATGCTGTTCTGCCTTGCCATTGATTGATTGATTGATTGATCAATTGATTGATTGATTGATTGATCGATCGATGAGATTCACAGAGGGACTCTGGGCAATGTGCAATAAAATAATAATATAAATACAAATAATATAGCATGGAAGACCTCTAGACTGCATTTCCTTAAGATCTAAACAGCATTTTTCAAACTTGGCAACGTTATGATGTGTGGACTTCCACTCCCAGAATCCCTGCTGCCTGGGGAATTCTGGGAATTGAAGTCCACACACCTTAAAGTTGCCATACGGTTTGAAAAACCCCAGCCTGGGATCTCCCTTTCCATTTGGCAGGGAGAAAATCTGCAATTTTCTCTTCTGCGCATGCCCAAGATGGCGCTCCGACGCTGAGTCTCGGCTTCTTGGGGGCGATGCCTCAGCTTGGGGGGGCTCAGGGGGGTCATTTCGAACATCTATGACCCCCCGCCCGGGCGAAGCAACATCTAAGGAGCCCATTGGGAGCTTTGGCAGCTCCCCGGACCGTCCCAGCGCTGAGGGGGATGACGTCAGGACGGCGGTGGGTGACGGCGGTCTGCAGCCTGCAGGGGAGCGGCACCGGCGGCGGCGGTCGCGGGCGGTCATGGCGGCGGCGGCGGCAGCTCCTGGACGACATCGGCGTTGTGAGGCCCCTACGGAGGTTCCCCACGCCCCTGGATGCCTTGAGGTGGATCTTTGGAGGCAGGGGGCGGCCAGGGACATCCATGGGGTGGCCGATGGCGACGATGGCGGTGGGGACTTCGGAGGCCGCGGCGGTGGTCGTGACGGGGGCGGCTAAGGTTGGGGCGGCTCCCAAGGGCCTACAGACTTCCAGACGGACGGCCCAGGACTCTTCAGCAGTGGTTTTGATTTTGGGGTGACTGGAGAGTATATGACCCTTGAGGGAAGGGTTACCTCCAGGGAGACCCAGAGACCCCCCCAGGGTGATCTGGATGGGGGGGGATGAAATAGGGGAGCTTCACCCACTAGAATGGAAGGTTGAGGGTTATTGGGGCCGGAAAATGACTACAAACTTATGCGGTTTGACTTTGGAGTCCGGAGAGATGGCATGGAGCAAGGAAGAATTTATGGGGCTTTTTAGGGAAATTTTTAAAGATTTTAAGGGGTTCTGGGGGAGGGGGTTGTAATTATTCTTTTAAAGATACTGGGAAGACGACTATGGCGGATGGGGGGGGGGAAATCCACCAGGGTCAGAGCCGTGCCCGGCACAGGGTAATGATCCGGGAGGCACCGGACGAGGGATTGGAAAAGGGATGGGGGGTGATATCTATGAGGGCTGTACCATCGGCACGGTGAATGGGAGGGGCAGATATGGCGGGAGCAGGGGACCACATCAGGTGTTGGGGGCTCGCACTTGCTGTTTGAGAGCAATTGCTTGCCCCGGTCCCCAAGGCTCCGCTCGGATACTAGGTGGCTTAGATACTCAGGAGCTGGGCCTGCGGCTGATGCTGTGCAATGCCAGGTCTGTGGTCAATAAGGCCCCCCTCATTCACGATCTTATACAAGAGGGAGGAGCGGACCTGGCGGGTATTACGGAGACCTGGTTGGGTCCGGAGGGTGGCGTCCCTCTGGTTGAAATGTGCCCACCAGGCTTCAGAGCATTCCATCAGCCGAGGGCCCAGGGGAGGGGAGGGGGGGGTGGCGGTTATTATTAACGAGGATCTGGGTCCGAGGGAGACCACTGTGCCTCAGATAGCCGGATGTGAGTCCCTCCTTGTGAGGTGGGGCCGTGGGGTTCAGATGGGCTTGTTGCTTACATACCTGGCTCCCTGCCGCGTGGCAACAGCCCTACCTGAGCTACTCGACGTGATAGCCACGGTGGCAGGGGATACACCCAGGCTTTTAGTCATGGGTGATTTCAACCTGCCATCTGTCGGTGAAATGTCTGAGGTGGCTCGGGAGTTCATGGCTTCCATGACGGCCATGGACCTGACCCAGTTAGTTCATGGCCCTACTCACAGGGGAGGTCACACTCTGGATCTGATTTTTGTCTCTGGCCAGTGGTTGAGTGGTCTTGTTATAGGGGATGTAGACATGGAACCCTTGTCATGGACTGACCACTCACTCCTTTGCCTAGATCTTTGAACCGCGACCCCTCGCCGCAGGGAGGCAGACCCAATTAGATGGATCCGCCCCAGGCGCCTGATGGATCCTGATAGGTTCCAGACGGAGCTTGGGCCATTTCCTGAGGATCTAGCACATGACTCGGCCGAGGACCTGGTAGCCGCCTGGGATCGGGCGGCTGGTGGGGCCTTGGACCGAGTTGTGCCTTTGCAGCCTCTGACCAGATGCCGATCCCGTGCAGCTCCTTGGTTTACTGAGGAGCTGAGGGAAATGAAGCGCCGGAAAAGACGCCTGGAGAGCGGTTGGAGGGCCAGTCTCGCTGAATCTGATCGAACACTGGTAAGGTCGCATATTAAGACCTACCTAGTGGCGATAAAGATGGCAAAGTCTAACTACTTTTCCGCCTCTATTGCGTCATTAGGGAATCATCCGGCCACCCTGTTTAGGGTGACCCGCGCCCTGCTCCATCTGGGAGTGCGGGAGGATCCCTTAGAAGGCAGGGCAGAGGATTTCGGACAATACCTGTATGACAAAATCGCTCAGATCCGGGGGGATCTGGACTCTGACTGGGTAGATCAGGGCAGGGTGACGAGGAACAGTCTTGAGAATGTTATCTGGGAGGAGTTTGATGCTGTGACTCCCGATGATGTGGACAGGACTTTGGGGAGACTTAGTGCGGCCACATGTTTACTGGACCCGTGTCCCTCCTGGTTGGTACTGGCTTCCCGGGAGGTTACACGAGGCTGGCTCCAGGGCGTCATTAATGCTTCGTTGAGTGAGGGTCACTTCCCCGCTGCCCTGAAAGAGGTGGTGGTGAGGCCTCTCCTCAAGAAGCCGTCCCTGGATCCAGCAATATTGGCCAACTATCGTCCTGTCTCCAACCTTCGCTTCATTGCGAAGGTTGTTGAGAGTGTGGTCGTGCAACAGTTTCCGCAATTCCTGGAGGAAACATCCTATCTAGATCCGTTCCAGTCGGGTTTCAGGTCTGGGCACAGCACGGAAACGGCATTGGTCGCGTTGGTGGATGGTTTCTGGAGGGCTCGGGACAGGGGTTATTCCTCTGTTCTGGTCCTATTAGATCTCTCAGCGGCTTTTGATACCATCGACCATGGTATCATGCTGCACCGGTTGGAAGAGTTGGGGATGGGGGGCACCGTGTTGCGGTGGTTCTCCTCCTTTCTCTCTGACCGGTCGCAGTTTGTGTTGGCAGGGGGGCAGAGGTCGACCTCGAGGCCTCTCATCTGTGGAGTGCTGCAGGGATCGGTCCTCTTGCCCCTTCTGTTCAACATTTATGTGAAGCCGCTGGGCGAGATCATCCGTGGCTTTGGGGTGAGATACCACCAGTACACTGATGACACCCAGCTGTACATCTCCACCCCAGGCCACCCCAACGATGCCCTTGAAGTGATGTCTCAGTGCCTGGAGGCTGTGCGGATCTGGATGGGGAGGAACAGGCTCAAGCTCAACCCATCCAAGACTGAGTGGCTGTGGCTCCCGGCATCCCGATATAGTCAGTTGACTCCATCGCTGACTATTGGGGGCGAGTCTTTGGCCCCCACTGAAAGGGCTCGCAATCTCAGAGTCCTCCTGGATAGGCAGCTGTCTTTGGAGGAACATCTGACGGCTGTTACCAGGGGGACCTTTTATCAGGTTCGCCTGATTCGCCAGTTGCGGCCCTTTCTTGATCGGGATTCCTTGTGCACAGTCACTCATGCCCTCGTCACTTCTCGCCTTGACTACTGCAACGCTCTCTACATGGGGCTCCCCTTGAAGAGCACCCGGAGGCTCCAGCTGGTCCAGAACGCAGCAGCGCGGGTAGTGACGGGAGCAACATGGCGCTCCCATGTAACACCACTCCTGCGCGAGCTGCACTGGCTCCCGGTGGTCTTCCGGGTGCGCTTCAAGGTGTTGGTTATCACCTTTAAAGCGCTCCATGGCATAGGGCCTAGCTATCTCCAAGACCGCCTGCTGCTACCGACGGCCTCCCATCGACCCGTGCGCTCCCACAGAGAGGGCCTCCTCAGGGTGCCATCAGCCAAACAATGTAGGCAGGTGGCCCCCAAGGGGAGGGCCTTCTCTGTGGGGGCTCCTACCCTCTGGAATCAGTTGCCCCCGGAGATAAGAAGAATCCATGACCTCAATGCCTTCCGTCGTTCCCTGGAAACCCATCTTTTCCAACAAGCCGGGTTGGCTTAGAAGAAATTTTTAAATTCTTTTAATTAGTTTGTGATTCTTAACTTTCGGCCCAAATTTATATATATATTTAAATGTTTTAATATTTGTATTCTATGTTTTTTATCTTGGCTGTACACCGCCCTGAGTCCTCAGGGAGAAGGGCGGTATATAAATTGGAAATTAAATTAAAATTAAAATTAAATTTCTCAATTCACTGCAGCCCTTCCCAACTTGGGGCTCTAGACTTGTATCCCATCATCCGCAGCCCAACTAGGACAAGAAGCAACGGGTGGAAACTAATCAAGGAGAGAAGCAACCTAGAGCTAAGGAGGAATTTCCTGACAATGAGAAGAATTAATCAATGGAACGACTTGCCTCCAGAACATGTAAATGCTCCAACACTGGAAGTTTTTAAGAAGAGATTGGACAACCATTTGTCTAAAATGGTATAGGGCTGTCATGGCTAACCTTTTTGTTGTCGCATGCCAAAAGCGCACGCCCCCCTGTGTTCCCTGCCTCCGCACATGCGCATGCCCCCCAGTGCTCCCCCCACCTCCCCGTGCATGCGCATGGGGCCCCCTATGTGCCCCACCCCCTGTGCATGCACATGAGACCCTGCACATATGCGTGTGACCTCCCGCTCATGCACACACGTCTCCCACATGCGCCCCGCCCCCCACACATGCGCAGCAGAGAACTGAAAATCAGCTGGCCAGTGGGAGGCGTGCATGAATGCATGGTGGAGCTGAGCTGTGCCAATGGCAGCCCGCAGAGAGGTAGGGGCTCCGCTAGCAGTGGTGGCTCTTCCGTCCCAAGGACCGGCCCATAGATTTCCCCGGCTCTCCTCTCCTCTGCCTTCTGTGCACACATGCATCAGGCACTGGACCCAGCTGTTTCTCCTCTTCCTCATCAGCCACCTCCAGACCTGGGATCTGTTGACTCTCCATCTGAGGGCTGACGGACAGCCCAGGCTCCACCTCTGTCTCTGTCCCTCTCTCTCTGCCAGCTCCCTTCCCTCTTCCCCCTCGGAGCTCTCAGGTTGCCTTGATGCTGACCCTGACTCCCACATCTTGTCCTCCTCCTCTGATTCGGCTGCTGGAGGGGATGGCAGCTGACAGGCCACAACATCATTTCTGACCGACAGCAGTCTCGCCTCTTAATGTTCATGGAGATTCTCAGTCCTCCAGGTCATGGTTGTCCCCAAGAGGCAACTCTTGAAAAAGCACCTTTGGGAAGTCCAGTCTTCTTCTTGAAAGCTTCCAGGGATGGGGCACCCACACCTACATCAAACGTGCATGTGGGAACAGGGCCAAAGTGTTTGCTGAGTTGGACCGATTGTAACTTTTGAGCCAAGAAGAAGGGGAAAAAAATCTGAAAACTGTTTTTTTTAAAAAAAGATGCCTTCACAGCCTGCCAGGAAATAGCATCTCCTGCCTTCCCGGCTCAAAATGGAGCAGACCTAAGCCCCTTCCTCATGGGGCTGGTGATTATCACCGCTGAATATAGGAAGGGTAGAAAATTTCAGGAGGCCGAGGATTGCCGGAGAGGAAACGCCTGGTTTGGGCAGCTGTACAAAAAGGCAGCAATTTCCCTGCCTCCTTCTCTGGCAGAAGATTGCAGGCAGAAAAGCCATGTGGGACGCATCTCTTCAAAAATAGTGAGCCTTAATGATCTGCAGGAAGTTGAGGAGACCACAGAAGAGCAAATCCAGTTGAGCTGCAGAAGATGCAGCTGCTGGAAGCCTTTTGACCCCACCTCACCCTTTCAGCCTCAAGGAGTATGATGGGGAGAGGCCTATCTGTGTGTTCACTAAATGGACCACAATTGTCAGTGGACATTGAACAGAATCACAGAGTTGGAAGGGACCCTGGAGGTCTTCAAGTCCAACCCCCTGCTCAAGCAGGAAACCTTTACCATTCCAGATAAATCGTTGTCCAATCTCTTCTTGAAAGTTTCCACTGATGGAGCATCAGCCACAACTTCTGGTGACAAGTTGTTCCACCGATTAATTGTTCTCACTGTCAGGAAATTTCTCCTTAGTTCTAGGTTGCTTCTCTCTCCTTGATTAATTTCCATCCGTAGCTTTTTCTTCGGCCATCTGATGCTTTGGAGAATAGTTTGACTCCATTCTTCTTCTCTGTGGCAGCCCCTCAAATCCTGGAAGTCTGCTATCATGTCACCCCTAGTCCTTCTTTTCATTAAACTACATAGCCAATTCTTGCCACCGTTCTTGTTTTATAGTTTACCTCCCTAGTCGTCTTGGTTACTCCTCTCTGCACTCTTTCCAGAGTCTCAACATTTTTCACATATTGTGGTGACCAAAACTGGATGCAGTATTCCAAGTCTGGTCTTCATATCGAGGCCTTATAAAGTGGCACTAGCACTTTAAGTGATCTTCATTCTATCATTCTGTTTTCTGGATGTCACTTTCCCTAAGTATCTGGCTGGCATTGGCTGGCTTCAAAAACAGGGTGTGTCTGGTTCTGCAATGGGATGTGCGCAGTGGTGGGATTCAAATAATTTAACAACTGGTTTTAATGACTAGCTGGGTGGGCGTGGCCATGGTGGGCATGGCCAGGGTGTGTGACAGGCAGCACTTGGCCTCCTGCACCACCCTGGGAGCAAAAACGGGCTGCAGGGGGGCAGCAATTTAACTACTGGTTCGCCCAAATCTGCCCGAACTGGCTGAATCTCACCACTGGATGTTGTTCTGTCCCCATCCCACACGCACATACACCAACAGACGTTCAAGAGTTAAAGACCAAACCAGCCAGCAAAATCCTTTTCCTTAGGATAACGGAATTTGGCAACAACCTAGTGGCTGCCTGCCAAGAGTTTATTACTTACGAAGAGGAGAGATAACTTCTCCCCGCTTCTGGTACATCAAAGGAAACTGCTCAATAATTACGGAGTCAATCAAGTCCAAAGATAATCCAGCAAAGTCTATAGCAAAAGTCCGGCAATGCAGAATGGCGTGGAAGCTTTCAGCTTTGTTCGTCACAAGGTTTGACTGGCCACCATGCTCCCTTTTATATCCTGTGGGGTGTGGTCCAGTGACTCAGCCTAATCTCGGGCACGTCTTTGCTTCTGTTGCACGTGCTTATCTCTGCGATGCTGGCGTGGATCCAGCCAAGACTCATTACCCTCATCACTGTCCATCTGTGACTGCGTGGATGTGCTTGGCCCCGGCCCTATCTCTTGCCCTTCGGTGGACACCAAAGGCATTGCCAGAGAGGAGGGTCCTGGAGAGGGAGGCCTTGCCAACTCCTCTCCTTCACTCTCGGAGTCCTTTCCTGCTGATGACACAGGCTCAGGTAACAGAGCCACAACAGATGTGTGGAAGACCTTGGGGGACAAAGGGAAGAGATGCTGCCTGGGAACAATCTGAGAAGAGAGGAAGGAGCCCTCAGTTGCTTAATAGTGGGAGGAAGGATCTTAGGAAGGAGCTGCTCTAATGGATCAGATGCTTAACAGCAACCGTGGGAGATTTCTACTTTCAGACTTTCAAGTCTCTCTTATTGTAGCCTTACAGTAGAGTAGAATTAGCCCATTGAGTCTTGTTTCATGTCTGCTTGACCTGGAGCGATGACATCAGTCTTGCAAGTCTGAAAAGTCAGATAGCCTTTGATCTTGCAGACATTTATCAAGGACTTGAGGGAACAAGGTGAGTCACCATCCTGGTGGCACATCTCCTTGGACTTCTCTCTTTGATGTGGTGGGTAGAGAGGATCGTTCTTTTGATGCTGTGGATTCCTAAGAAGTGGACATGTTTCATTCATATGGATGTGGTTTGTTCATGTGGATGACCTTGGGGGACGAGGGGAAGAGAGGCTGCCTTGGGAAACATCAGAGAAGGGAGATCAGGAGCCCCCAGTGGCTCAAGGCTCAGGGGAAGAAAAGAAGGACCTGCCCTAATGGATCAGGCCATTAAAACTGGTGGTGGGAAGTCTGGGCGTTCAGAATTGCAAAGATCTCGTGAATCTAAAGGGAGCTACTTTCCCTATCAAAATTAATTCAAACTGCAATTTTGATTTCAAAAGGAGCCGGACATAGAAAGAAGGCAGATCCAGAAATGGGTAGAGCTAAAGTAAGTGCAAGGTAATTCAGCTGAAATACAAATGTAATCAAAACTAAATTAAATTCATCACATTCTTTTGAAACCATTAATCTATTCCTTCCTCGCAGAATTAATTATTTCCACTTCTGCCACATTAAAAAATGTCACTTTCGTGGCAACTTTAGGGATATCCTGGGGGAGACACAATTAAGGCTGGAGGTGTGGCAGGAAGCAGAGGAAATTGTTCCAACAAGGATAAACAGATTCCAGGAGAGAAAAACTGAGTGAAGAAGGGAGGGAGGGAGGGAGAGAAGGAAGGAAGGAAGGAGGGAGGGAGGGAGGAAAGAAAGAAAAATGGAGAGGAGAAGGGACAGAGGGGAGAAGAGTGAAGGGAAGGGAGAGGGAGGGAAAGGGAGGAGAGGAGGAAGGAAAAGAAGGAAGGAAGGAAGGAAGGAAGGAAGGAAGGAAGGAAGGAAGGAAGGAAGGAAGGAAGGAAGGAAGGAAGATGGAGAGGAGAAGGGATGGAGGGGAGGGGAGGGGAGGGAAAGGGAGAGGGAGGGGAAGAGAGAAATGAAGGGGAGGGAAGGGAAGGGAAGGGAGGAGAGGAGGGAGGGAGGGAGGGAGGGAGAAAGGAAGGAAGGAAGGAAGGAAGGAAGGAAGGAAGGAAGGAAGGAAGGAAGGAAGGAAAGAAAGAAGGAAAGAAAGGAGGTGTTTGGGGGAGTGGTAAAGCTTTGTTGGATCCCTCACTTCCACCAGACTCTGGACGAGGATTCCTCTGCCCAGGCCCCACAGCTTCCCCTTTTACCTGAGGGAGACCCCTCCCCAAAGTGCCCAGCTGCATCCCTGGATCCATGGCGGTGCAGAGTCTCCATCTTTGGGAGGAGAAGAAAAGGCAGCCTGAAACTCCGTGGCCTGGCAGGAGGCTTCCGTTCGCTCTCTGGACCTCTTTCTTCTCTCCCAGAAGTTTCTCTGGCCTCCTCCTCTCCCTCTTCCTCCTCCTCCTCAGACCCCGCTTGCCCCCGCCCTGCCCTCTCCATTTTTGGAAAGGATGCCAATCAGGAGGTGATTCATCTGTGGAGATATTCAAAGCAAGCCAGTAATTAAAGCCAAGGCCAGAAAATAGAAGGGCAAAATATAAATTAGGGAAACGACCAGCAATTCATTCAAAGAAAGGCGAGATTTGGCTCTATTTGCAATGGCCTCCAGCCGTCTCAGTTGGGGTGGGGGAGAAAGGTGCAGGAAGTCCTCGAATTACGGCCACAACTGAGCCCAAAATGTCTGCTGCTAAGCAAAACATCGGTTAAGCGAGTTTTACTCCATTCTACGACCTTTCTTGCCACAGTTGTTAAGTGAATCACTGCGGTTATTAAATTAGCAACACGGATGTTAAGTGAACCCGGCTTCCCCATTGACTTTGCTTGTCAGAAGGTCTCAAAAGGGGATCACATGACCCCGGGACACTGTGACCGTCATAAATATGAGTCAGTTGCAGGGGTGGGTTCCAAACGCCGTCGCTACTGGTTTGCTCGGGCGTGAGCATCCGGGTGGGTGGGCGGAGCCTTTGCCGCTGCTACGGGTTCGTCTGATCCGGTGCAAACTGGTAGCAACCCACCACTGGTCAGTGTCTGAATTTGATCCTATGACCACGGAAATGCTGCAATGCATGTGTGAAAAATGGTCATGAGTCACTTTCTTCAGTGCCCTTGTGACTTCAGTCACTAAATGAATCGTTATAGGTCAAAGGCTGCCTGTATCAGAGGTGGGTGACAGGGCTTTATTGGAATCCTTCACTCACCCCAAATTGCCTTCTCAATGCCAACGCCCTTGAAACACACCGGAGATCTCACCGATGGCCCTGTGCTTGGAAATGCAAGGCCTGACCCCAAAGGGGCCCTCTTAAGATCATGCAGACTTCAAAAGAACAGTTGTGCGAATTGGGCATGTCTAGTCTAATAAAAAAAAAAAAAGGACGAGGGATGCCATGACAGCAGTCTTCCAATATTTGAGGGGCTGCCATAAAGAAAAGAGGGAGTCGAGCTATTCTCCAAAGCCCCTAAGGGCAGGACAAGAAGCAACAGATGGAAACTAACCAAGGAGAGAAACAACCTGGAATGAAGGAGAAAGTTCATGATGGTGAGGACAATTAATCAGAGGAACGTCTTGTCTCTAGAAGTTGTAGGTTGTCCATCCCTTTTCAAGTTTTCAAGAAAACTTGAGGCTTTCCTGAAAGTTTTCAAGAAGAGACTGGACAGTCATTTGTCCCAAATTGTATATGATCTCCCGCTTGAGCTTGGGGTTGGACTAGAAGACCTCTATGGTCCCTTCCAACTCTGTTATTCTGTTAATTAACCAGTGGAACAGCTTGCCTTCAGAAGTTGTGGGTGCTCCAACACTGGAGGCTTTTAAGAAGAAGCTGGAAACCACTTACTTTACTTTTACTTTACTTTTATTTGATTTATATACCGCTCTACTCCCTAAGGACTCAGGGCGGTGAACAGCCAACAATAAAATACATACATACAAAATTTAAAAAGCTGAAATAAAATCGAATTAAATAGTTTGGCCCAGACAGATTAAAACCCCAATCAATTTAAAACAAATTTAAACTTTGAGTATTAAAAATATTAAAAATATTAAAATGTTAAAATTGTTTAAAAAGAGGGAGATAAGTTAGGCCAGGCCCGCCTGGTGGAATAAAAAGCTCTTAAGAGCGCGGCGGAAGATGCGCAGATCCGGGATCCTCCGTATCTCCGGGGAGACCTCGTTCCAGATAGTAGCTGCCCCCACAAAGAAGGCCCTCCCCCTGAGGTCCGCCAGACAACATTGTTTGGCCGACGGCACCCGGAGGAGCCTCTCTATGAGAGCGTACCGGCCAGTGGGAGGCTATTGGTGGTAGCAGGTGGTCCCGTAGATAACCAGGTCCTTAGCCATGGAGTGCTCTAAAGGAGGTAACCAAAACCTTGAAGCGCACCCGGAAGACCACCAGGAGCCAGTGCAGCTCGCGCAGGAGGGGTGTTACATGGGAACGCCATGTCGCTCCCATAACTACCTGCGCGGCCGCACTCTGCGCCAGTTGGAGCCTCCGAGTGCTCCTCAAGGGGAGCCCCATGTAGAGAGCGTTGCAATAGTCCAGGCGGAAGGTGACGAGGGCATGAATGACCGTGCGTAATGAGTCCCAATCCAGAAAGGGATGCAACTGGCAGATCAGGTGAACCTGATGAAAAATCCTCCCGGTCACGGCCATCACATGCTCTTCTAAAGACAGCCGTGAATCCAGGAGGACGCCCAAGTTGCGCACCCTCTCCCTGGGGGCCAATGATTCGCCCCCAATAGTCAGTGATGGCACCAGCTGACTATATCGGGACGTCGGAAACCATAGCCACTCAGTCTTGGATGGGTTGAGCCTGAGCCTATTCCTTCCCATCCAGATCTGTACGGCCTCCAGGCACCGGGACATCACTTCAAGGGCATCGTTGGGGTGGTCTTGTCAGAAATGGTATAGGGTTTACAAA
Source organism: Arizona elegans (assembly GCA_022577455.1). Lineage (NCBI taxonomy): Eukaryota > Metazoa > Chordata > Lepidosauria > Squamata > Colubridae > Arizona > Arizona elegans. Next base: position 147,810 of record JAKOOJ010000062.1, on the reverse strand, counting down.
TTAAGAGTTGGAAGGGACTTTGTAGGTCATCTAGTCCAACCCCCACCCAAGCAGGAGACCCTACGTCATTTCTGACAGATGGCAGTCCAGTCTCTTCTTGAAAGCCTCCAGTGATGAAGCTCCCACAACTTCAGTTCCATGGGTTGATGGTTCTCACTGTCAGGAAATTGTTCCTTGTCTGACCTTCTGGTGCTTTGGAAAATAGCTTGACCCCTCTCTGTGGCAGCCCTTCAAATATTGGAAGATGCTCTCATGTCTCCCCTGGTCCTTCTCTTCCCTAGACTAGCCATGCCCAGTTCCTGCAACTGTCCTTCATATGTTTGAGCCTCCATTCCCCTCATCATCCTGGTTGCTCTTCTCTGCACTTTTTCTAGAGTCTCAACATCTTTTTTATAGTGCGGTGACTACTTGAACAAAGGGTTGGACTAGAAGACCTCTAAGATCCCTTCCAACTCTGGTGTTCTACTATGTTGCCTCTGACTGTCTTCACCTCAGCTGGCAGGAGAAGGGAGGTTGTCTGAAGCATTCGGACTCAAAAGTCTTCCCTTTTAGACTCGCTGCCTTTAAAACCGCCTCCTTTTCCGAAGGCAGAAATGTTTTTCATGGTAATTTCAGCCCAGCCGGCCTATATTTCATGAAGGATGGTGCCAGAAAATATTCATTTATCTTCGCCTGCCCCGTCCTGTGTCTTCGCAAGGTAGCAATGCCTCACCACGAAGCCCGCTGGGTGCAAACTCACTTTTTCCATAAAGCCGGCTGATTAATGGTTGTGCCAGCCCCATAATTCTCTCCTTTCCCATAGAAAAACGATTTGATTGTCAGACGGTGTTCACTTATTTTTCAGCCGAAAGAAAGATTGCGGGGGGGGGGGACTTTGGAAGGCCCACCCACTTAAGGGAGCGGCAGAACCTGAAGGAAAACAAATGGGAATGTATAAGCTGGACAAATCATGGTTGAGCCTCAAAGCCCCTGATATTTATTGATTTTTTTTTTATCGGTCTTTTAGTGCTTTTTAAGTAACTCGAGGTAGCAAACATGGCCTGATACTCCTGCCTCCTCTTATTTCCCTCAGAAGCCCAACCGTGTGAGGTGGATTGGGCATGGGTAAGGCAGGATTAGAACTCACCGTCTCCTGGGGATTGGCCCAAAACTGGCTTTCACGGCTAAAGTGGGACTAGAACTCATGGTCTCCTGGGGATTGGCCACAAGTCACCCAACCAGCTTTCCTGCCAAAAATGGAACTAGAACTCACCAGCTCCTGGGTATTGGCCCAAAGTCACCCAGCTGACTTTCATGGCTGAGGCAGGACTAGAACTCACAGTCTCCTGAACAATTGATTCATGAGACCAGTTTGGTGCTGGTTTCTAGGCATGATTGATTCGTGGTCTCATGAATCAATTGTTCAAGAATTATTCAATTATTTATTAATAAATATTCAATTCTTCCAAGATCAGGAGTGATAGAAGGTGGACTTGATGGGGCCTCTTCTCTGTATCTTTCCTACCTCAAGAGCAGGAGAGGGTTGGTCTCTTGGGCTCTGACCCAAACCAGGACAAAAAAAACCAAACCCTTAAATCTGCTGTTGATATAGTAATTACAGTAATTCCTGTAAAAAATATGTTAGATCTCCAGGTAGTCCTTGACTTAACAATTTCTGTTGTTAAGCGAGACAGTTGTTAAATGATCTTTGCCCCCATTTCACAACTTTTCTTGACACAATGGTTAAGGGAACCACTGCAGTTGTTGAGTGAGTAACGCGGTTGTTAAGTGAACCCCAGTACATTGTGACGGTCATAAATACAAGTCAGTTGCCAAGCAGTCGTAAGTGTGAAAACAGTCATAAATCTCTTTTCTCAGTGCTGTTGTAACTCTGAACCAGTGGTGGGTTGCCCCCGGTTCGCACCGGTTCTATAGAACCAGTAGTAAAACTGGCGGGAGGCTCTGCCCACTGATGTCATCAAAATGCTTTTGCGCATGTGCGCGGCCCTGTGGCAAACCGGTAGAAAAGGTAAGTAGAACCCACCCCTGCTTTGAAAGGACACTAAATGAACTGTTGTAAGTGGAGGACTACCTGCATTTGTTCTTTGGTTGAATGTCCCCAAAAAAATGCAGGAATAACTTTGCAAGAGCTTTTCCATTACTTGTTGATTTCGGAAGTTAGAGCTTTCTAAATTGTGAATTTCCCTCCCTCTACCTTGGTGGGGATCATCAGTGGAACAGTTGGCCACCAGAAGTTGTAAATGCTCCAACACTGCAAGTTTTTAAGAAGAGACTATACAACCATTTGTCTGGAATGCTATAGGGTCTCCTGCCTGAGCAGGGGGTTGGACTAGAAGATCTCCCAGGCCCCTTCCAACTCTGTTGTTCTGTTCTGTTCTAGACTTCTCCTCTCCTCTCCTCTCCTCTCCTCTCCTCTCCTACTCTACTCTACTCTACTCTACTCTACTCTACTCTACTCTACCCTACCCTACCCTACCCTACCCTACCCTACCCTATCCTATCCTATCCTATCCTTCTATTCTATTCTACCATCAATACTTCACTGGTTTGTCATAACTTGTTAAAAGCCTGCCTGTTTCCTTAGCCGTGGTGGATGGTGGTGGAGCTCCTTGGAGAGTTTGGAAGTCTCCTCTGGGTCCCCCATTTGATTGTACCCTCTCTTCTTTAATGGGCTGGTGTTTGCATTAACTGGTGGGAAAATGAAAACCTAGTTTTGCATGAAAATAAGATGAAAGAACACAATGCAGCATTAAAGAGCACAGCTCAAGCATTATAATCCCATAATTTGCAGAAGTGCTATTAAAGTTTATTTAGATTTTTAATTGCCTTTTCCCCAAAGACCGGGCGGGAATAGGAAACACCATTCAAAAGCCATAAGAACGAAAGCACTTCGAAGATACAGTACATTATTTTAAAGTATGAACTGCTTTCTGTTTCCCTCTTTCCCGGGAGCTCTGCTTTCCGTTATGCTGTATCTTCACACTTCTTCTCAACCTGCCTTGGGAAATGCAGTCTAGAACTCTAGAAGATCTAGGGCAGTGTTTCTCAACCTTGAAAGCTTGAAGATGGGTGGACTTCAACTCCCAGAATCCCCCAGCCTGGGAGTTGAAGTCCACCCATCTTCAAGCTACCAAGGTTGAGAAACACTGATCTAGGTAGTCCTCATTGCAAGTGACTTACAACCAGTCTTTGCACTTACAACCTTGAGGGTGGAGGTCCATTCTCCGAGCTTGTTGTGGGTTGGTTTCTGACTGTTTCATTACCAGGCTAAGAAACAATTTCACCTGAGTGTCCATGTTCTTCTGCTTATAAGAACTTCCTGTGGTCAGTAGGTCAGGTGAGGGTCTTGTGAGGGTCAGGTGTGGGTCAGGTGATGGTTGTGGGCCTTGGGATAGGTCTTGTGGTGGGTCAGGTGATGGGTCAGATGTGGGTCACATCAGGTGGGAGTCTCGTTATGGTTGTGGGTCTTGTGGTGGGTCAGGTAATGGGTCAGATCTGGGTCAAGTCAGATGGGGGAGTCTTGTGATGGTTGTGATGGGTCAGATGATGGTTCAGGTGATGGGCCACATCAGGTGAGGGTCTTGTGAAGGGTCTAATGGTTCAGTTGTGGGTCATCTCAAGTGATGGGTCTTGTGATGGGTCAGCTGTGGGTCACATCAGGTGAGGGTCTTGTGATGGTTGTGGGTCTTGTGGTGGGTCAGGTAATGGATCATATGTGGGTCTTGTGATGGTTGTGGGCCTTGTAATAGGTCTTGTGGTGGGTCAGGTAATGGGTCAGATCTGGGTCAAGTCAGGTGGGGGGTCTTGTGATGGTCATGATGGGTCTTGTGATGGATCAGGTGATGGATCACATCAGGTGAGGGTCTTGTGATGAGTGTGATGGTTCATCAGTGTTGATCATCTCAAGTGATGGGTCTTGTGATGGGGAGGTCATGTCAAGTGAGGGTCATTGGAAGGCAAAGTATGGGTTGGGGGCAGGGTTCATGGGTTGGATGAGGGTCGGTGCCGTCACTGGTTGGTTGAACTGAAGTCTGAGGGGTTCATAGGCTGCTTGTGGGTCGATGCATCTTGAGTGGAATGGCTTGGGAGAGCCATCCTACACCTGAGCTACAGATATTCACCACTATCACAAACTTACAACCCTTGAAACATCCCGAAGGTCACATGATCAAAATTTGGATTCTTAGCGTGTGTTTTACGATGCCTGCAGCATCCCTGGGTCCCGTTTTGCGACCATCCCAGCCAGTTTCCCACAAGCAAAGTCCATGCGGGATGCTGGATTTGCTTAACCGTCACAGGTTCGCTTAGCAAGTGCAGTGGTTCACTTAACAACCCTGGCAGAAAAGCTGTAAAATCGGACACCCCTCTCTTCTCCACCTCTTTGCTTAAGCAGTGGAAATCCTGACCGTAATAAGTACGGGGTACGGAACAATAAATCAGATTAACTGGGATTTAACACGCGGCCCTAATTCTTCATGGATTTTTTTTTTAAAGAGCTGCTACTTGGTCAGGGGTTGATTGACAGTTAGGCAATCAGATCTGAGTTTCCCCAAATTCATTTCAAGCATGTTTGCTTTAAAAGTGTTCCCCACAGGTAGCCAGTCTATGGATTAAAACTTGAGCCTTTTGAGGATTGCCAGCAGGAGGTTCCTTAAAAAAAGAAAAGATTTTGTGCTCCACTAAACACAGACTGTTCAGACAGAACAAAAACAGAAACCCAATAAACCATTTTAAACCAAATTATCTTTAACCCTGATTAATTAGGGTTCCGTGCTCACATAAACCTAGATTCTACCAGGGGTGAAATCCAGCAGGTTCTGACAGGTTCTGGAGAACCGGTAGTGGAAATTTTGAGTAGTTTGGAGAACTGGCAAATGCCACTTCTGGCTGGCCCCACAGTGGGGTGGGAATGGAGATTTTGCAATATCCTTCCCCCAGGAGTTTATTTATTTATTTATTTATTAAATTTATATACCGCCCTACTCCCGAAGGACTCAGGGCGGTGAACATCCAAAAGATAAAATACACATAGTACAAATGTTAAAAAACCATTTAAAAATACATTAAATACTTTGGCCCAGAACAAATTTAAAACACCCCAATTTATAAAACAAATTTAAAAGCAATTAAAAGGGAAGTTAGGCCAGACCAGCCTGCTGGAATAAGAATGTTTTGAGGGCACGGCGGAAAGTGCGCAAATCCGGGATCCTCCGTATCTCCGGGGGGAGCTCGTTCCAGATGTCAGGAGCCCCCACAGAGAAGGCTCTTCCCCTGGGGGCCGCCAGTCAACATTGTTTGACCGACGGCACCCTGAGAAGCCCCTCTCTATGGGAGTGATCTGGTTGGTGAGAGGCTACTGGTGGCAGAAGGCGGTCTCGTAGCTACCCCGGTCCTAAGCCATGGAGCGCTCTAAAGGTGGTAACCAAAACCTTGAAGCGCACCTGGAAGACCAGGAGTGGGGAGGGAATGGGGATTTTGCAGTATCCTTCCCCTGCCATGCCCATCAAAGCATGCCACACCCACCAAGCCACGCCCACAGAACCAGGAGTAAAATAATTGGATTTCACCACTGGATTCTACCTAAAAAAAACCCAGATAACAACAACAACAAAAAAAAAAAAAGCAGATCCATTTTAGGCTAAATTCTTTTTACCTATTTAATACATACCATATAAGATATACAAAAACTGAAGATTTTTAAATAAAAAAACCTAAAAACCCAGAGAAGGATCAAAACACTCAGATTTGGGTTTGAAAAAATTGCAAGTCACTCGGAGTTGCTTAAAAGCGAGATGGCTGGCATATCAATGTAATAAATAAATGTAAAAAATTAAAAACCAGGACTTGCAATCCTGAGTACAGGTAGTTCTCGATTTACGACCGCTAAATTTCTGTTGTTAAATGAGACAGTTGTTAAGTGAGGTTTGCCCCACTTTATGACCTTTCTTGCCACAGTCGCTAAGTGGATCACTGCCGTTGATGAGTTAGTAACTCGGTTGTTAAGTGAATCAGGCTTCCCCATTGATTTTGCTTGCCAGAAGGTCACAAAAGGGACATTGCAACCGTCATAAATACGAGCCAGTTGCCAAATGGCTGAATTTTGATCATGTGACCGGGGGGGGAACTGCTGCAGTGGTCATGTGACCTGCAACCATCCTAAGTGTGAAAATCGGTCATAAGTCACTTTTTTCAGTGCCAACTGAAATCAAACGATTACCTGTAGCTCTTCCACCTGAAAGCATCCGCCTCGTGTTGCAAATGTTGCATTTGCTGTGGGATATGTGTATGTGTGTGTGTGTGTGTGTGTGTGTGTGTGTGTGTGCGATGCCCTTGGCTCATCTTCTGGAAGTAGAGAGGGCCCTACTTTGCATCAACCAAGTGTCTGTTCTATTTTCCTGGTCTGGCATCTGTTTTTAATTTGGGAGAATGATCTACCATGCCCTCCTCCCTTCTCTCTCCCTCTCTCTCTCTCTCTCTCTTCCCCGGTCTCTCTCTCACACAGACACACACTCTCATTCTCACTCTCATTCTCCTTCATTCTCTCTCTCTTATTCTCTCATTCTCTCCCTCTCCCTCTCTCTCATTCTCACTCTTTCATTTTCCCTCATTCTCTCTCTCTCATTCTCTTTATTATTCTCTCTCATGGTCTGTCACATTCTTTCTCCCTCTTTCTCTTTTATTCTCCCTCCCTCCCTCTTTCTTCTCTCTCTCTCTCTCTCTCTCTCTCTCACACACACACACACACACACACACTCATTCTCATTCTCACTCTCATTCTCCTTCATTCTCTCTCTCTTATTCTCTCTCAATCTCTCTCCCTCTCTCTTTCTCACTTTCATTTTTCCTCATTCTCTCTCCCTCTTTCTCTTTCTCTCTTATTCTCTCTCAATCTCTCCCTCCCTCTCTCATTCTCATTTTTCCTCATTCTCTCTCCCTCTCATTCTCTTTCTCTCTTATTCTCTCTCAATCTCTCCCTCTCTCTCATTCTCATTTTTCCTCATTCTCTCTCCCTCTCATTCTCTTTCTCTCTTATTCTCTCTCAATCTCTCCCTCCCTCTCTCTCATTCTCATTTTTCCTCATTCTCTCTCTCTCATTCTCTCGCTCTCTTATTCTCTCTCAATCTCTCCCTCCCTCTCTCTCATTCTCATTTTTCCTCATTCTCTCTCTCTCATTCTCTTTCTCTCTTATTCTCTCTCAATCTCTCTCTCTCCCTCTCTCTCATTCTCACTCTTTCATTTTCCCTCATTCTCTCTCCCTCTGCCATTCTCTTTCTCTCTTATTCTCTTTCATTGTCTGTCACATTCTTTCTCTCTCTCTCTCTCTCATTCTCCCTCTCCCTCATCAGGAGGTCCACCTATTCTCCAAAACACCTGAAGGCAAGGAAAGAAGCAACGGATGGAAACTAACCAAGGAGAGATCCAACCTGGGATTAAGGAGACATTTCCTGAAAGTGAGAACAATTCATCAGTGGAACGACTTGCCTCCGGAAGCTGTGGGGGCTCCATCACTGGAGGTTTTCAAGAAGAGACTGGACAGCCCCCTGTCTGAAATGGAATAGGGCAGGGATTGTGCGCGCCGCACCAAGTGCCGAAAAGGGAGCCCTTCACGCACATCAGGGCCGCGACCAGGAAGAGGCGCATGTGCACCCCAGATAAGGTATTTCCAGTTACAGCAAGCAACTCTTCTGCCAGCAAGACTTCCGGTTTCTGGCACGCATGTGCACGTGCCAATCAGCTGGCTGGTGTGCTTCCTCCCGCTGGAAAACGGAAGACCAGCTCCTTCGGTTTCTGGCACTGCCACACAGACAAAGGCCAGCTGATTGTCGCATGTGTGCCAGGAACCCGGAAAAGGAACGGGCGATGCCACGCGTGCCAGGTGACATGGCTCCGCGTGCCACTTTGGGTACACATGTCATAGGTTTGCCATCACGGGAATAGGGTCTGCTGCTTGAGCAGGGGGCTGGACTAGAAGACCTCCAAGGTCCCTTCCAACTCTGTTATTCTATATTATTCTCTCTGTGTGTGCGTGTGTATTATTTTCTTTCTCTCTCTCCCTCTTTCCCAGCCCCAGCCTAGAAGAGCATGAATGCTTGCAGCCCTCCCCCACCCCCCACCTCCAAATGGCACATGCCCTGCCTGAAAACGACACCCACTCAAAGAGAATTTATTCCGAGCTCTAAGCCCGGCTGCCCTCTGCCAACACAGAAATGCTGGCAGCGTCATTTTGAAAGGCAATTTTGCCAGCCGGCTGCATTCTGCTCAGCCAGCCCGCAGCCCGCCGGGCCTCCTTAGCCGCCCAGGGGAACAAACCTTGTCAGATATCTGATCCCTTCGAACCGTTTGACATACTGCTCCGAAATCCTGCAGTAAGTTTTGCTATTCCAAGACACGAGATCTTAACGCCCCGGATTTCCTCTGCTGCTTTGAAGGATGGCGTCCAGCTGCTCCCACAGAAGAGACGCCGCCGAGCGCTGAGTTGCAAAAGGGCAGGCTGGAAACTCACCAGTAGAGCTTCTCGGGTCGTCTCCGGTGGAAGAGGAGAAGCTAGGCCCTATAGAAAGCAGCAGCCACCCATCGTCCTAGAGAATGAAATATTTTGGGGCATATTTAAAAAAGCAGGATAGAATTTTTCCCCTAAAGGAGAAATGGGAAAAAATTCTTAAAGGAGGCAGAAACCAGCCCCAGTTTCCCTGCCCCAAGCAGAAACGGAGGAGGCCAGCTTTTAGAAATGCAGATTGGGTAATCCATTCAGGAAGACTGGGTCAGACGGAAACTTCAGATAAGCAACACAGTTAGGCAAGCCAAAAGTTGACAAGATTAGCTCAGACAAACACCTAGGATTTGCATTTCCCTCTTTGCCTGTAGGGCCAGCCATGACCCTTTCATGACCCCATGGAGTCCAGAAGGTTAAAAAAACCTACCCTACTCTCAACTCCATTTTGTCAGCTGTCCCAGAACTGTACACTATGAGTGTGTGTGTATGTTGGTTCTGTTCACCAATAAACAGAATCTTTCTTTCCAATCAGCCTCCATTTTATTCCCGCTTGGAACTGTTGGAAGATTCTTTTCTTCCAACAGCCCCCAGGGGGAGGGGCAAATGGAGACAGCCAAAGGGTTAGGACGGATAGTCCTGAACTTACAATAGTTTGTTTAATGACGGTTCGAAGTAGTTTCTCACACGACCGTTGCAGCATCTCCAGGGCCACGTGATCAAAATTCAAACGCTCGGCAATTGACTCGCATTTATGACGGATGCAGTGTCTCCAGGTCGGGTGATCCCCTCTGGCGACCTTCTGAGAAGCGAAGTCGATGGGGAAGCCAGATCCGCTTAACAACGGTGTGACTAACTTAACAACCGCGGTGATTCACTTAATAACGGCATTGAGAAAGGTGGTAAAATGGGGCAAGACTCACTTAGCGATGGAAATTTAGGGCTCAGTTGTGGCCGTAGGCTGAGGACTACCCATTTGCTGGCAATGTAGCTTTAACAGACCAGGAACATCCCCACTAACGTGATGGAAATCAGAGGGGCTCAATAAAGAAATGCATTTAGATATTCAGCATTATCTCAAGTTTTTCCCCGTCCTGCTAACAAGGCTGATGAGCATGTTGGTGTGTTCCTTATCCAAAGCCTGAATTGCCACTCAACCCCGAAAAGGCCCGTTCCGATTTATAATTCATTATCCATCCCACTTCTCCTTCTCTTCAATATGCGTGCTCTGCCTCTTGCCAACATTATTTTTACTCCTTTATTTGATTCGTCCTTTTCATCTTTACCCCGTGCTTTTCAGCTAAACTAGCTGCCAAAAGGGCTTATAAATAAAACGCTCCGGTATGAAAAATTAAACCACAACTCGGAGGGCAATTAAAATACGTCCCTCCGCCTCCATTTATAGCTTGTAAGATCTCTCAAGCAGGGATAGTCATTTTTGGCAAGACGACTTTTGGAAAAAGGGGTGTTTGCGGCTGTGTGCACAGATAGCAAGGGCGGTGAGTCACAGCAGATTAACAGAGTTGGAAGGTACCCTGTAGGTCATCTAGTTCAACCCCCCACCCAAGCAGGAGACCCTACACCCTTTCTGACAGATGGCCGTCTAGTCTCTTCTTGAAAGCCTCCAGTGATGAAGCTCCCACAACTTCTGAAGGGAACTTCCGTTCCATCGATTGATTGTTCTCAGTGTCACAACATTTCTCCTTATTTCCAGGTTGAACCTCTCCTTGATCAGCTTCCATCTATTATTCCTTGTCTGGCCTTCAGGTGGATTGGAGAATAGCTTGGCCCCTTCCTCTCTGTGGGAGCCCCTCAAATATTGGAAGACTGCTATCCTGTCTCCCCTGGTCCTTCTCTTCACTAGACCAGCCATGCCGTGTTCCTGCAACCGTTCTTCATGTGTTTTAGTCTCCAGGTCTTTAATCATCTTGGATAGATTCAGACTAACAGCGTTGGAAGGGAGCCCGTAGGTCATCTAGTCCAACTCCCTCCCCCCCAAGCAGGAGACCCTACACCATTTCTGACCGATGGCAGCCCAGTCTCTTCTTCCGAAGAGCAACTTCTGTTCCATGGGTTGATTGTTGTCACTGTCAGGAAATTCCTCCTTATTTCCAGATTGAATCTCTCCTTGTTCAGTTTCCATCCATTATTCCTTGTCTGGATTTCAGGTTCTTTGGAAAATAGCTTGACCGCCCCCCTCTCTGTGGCAGCCCCTCAAATATTGGAAGATGCTATCCTGTCTCCCCTGGTCCTTCTCTTTCCTAGACTAGCCAGGCCCAGTTCCTGCAACCGTTCATCGTATGTTTTAGCCTCCAGGCCCCTAATCAACTTGATTGCTCTTCTCTGCACTCTTTCTAGAGTCTCAGCATCTTTTTTATAGTGTGGTGGTGACCAAAACTGGATGCAGTGGGTCAGTGATTTTTACAGGACACCACTGTTTGGTGCAGGATTGACTACACCTCCCTGTTACTCCAACTTTGCAATTAGAAGAGGTGTGGATTTCAACTCCCAGAATTCTCCAGCTAGCACAGCTGGTTTGGTTTTTTTGTTTTTTGTTTTTTGTTTTGAATTCTGGGAGTTGACGTCCATACCTCTTCAAGATGTCAAGGTTGAGAAGCAGCCCACAGTATCTCTGGGAGATAGTCATCCAGCCTTCGTTGAGGTTCTCTAATGAAACAGAAGTGACCATCTAATGCAAAGGACTTCAAACTTGGCAGCTTTAAGACTTGTGGACTTCAACTCCCAGAATTCTCCCAGTCTGGGAGTTGAAGTCCACAAGTCTTAAAGCTGCCAAGTTTGAAGACCTCTGATCTAATGGTACAGTCTGTTACGTTAGCTGCCACCTCATTCACTCCTGATATCCAGCTATGATCTATTTTTCCATCTTTCGTGGACAGTTGGTGATTGCCCTGTTATTTTATTCAATAGAATTTCTCATCCTCCCTGGATGGTTTTTAACCTTCAAGGTTTGAAGCTGCTGAATCTGATCGGCCTTCCTGTGGAGCTCATCGAAAACTGGCAATTAAATTATAGCCATCAAAAACTGTCCTTGGTGCTCTCTGAGCTTGGCTGTTCTCTTGAAGCTGTTTCATGACCCAACTAGGTGACATCATCAGTGCCAGAAGGGAGTGGCGTTTTTGGAGAGGAGGAGGGGAGGAGGAAAAGGAGGAGGGGAAGGGAGACTGTTGGGTTCTTGATGCTCTCTTGAGTTTGGTTGTTTTCTTGAAGATGTTTCATGACCCAACTAAGTAACATCATTAGTGCCAGAATGATGGAGATGGAGGAGGAGGAGGAGAAGGTCTGTTGGGTTCTTGCTGTTCTCTGAGTTTGGCTGTCTTTTTACAGACATTTCATGACCCAACTAGATAATATAATCAATGCTAGAAGTAAGTGTGGTCTGTGGAGAGGAGGAGGAGGAGGAGGACGACGACTACGGGGTGCTTGATGCTTTCTGAGCTTAGTTGTTTTCGTGCAGACGTTTTGTTACCCAGCTAGGATATATATATATATATATATATATATATATATATATATATATATATATATATATATATATATATATATATATGTAGAACAACTTAGTTTACGTAGGTAAAACCTGGCTAGAAAGAATATGCACATAAAAGCCTACGAAAAAGGAAAAAAGACATATGTCTTTTTTTATATTTATATAAATAAATAAATTTATATATATATATATATGTATGTATGTATGTATGTATGTATTTATTTTATTTTATTTTTGAACTTGTATACCGCCCTTCTCCCTGAGGACTCAGGGCGGTGAACAGGCAAATAAAAACATCAAATACAAATATTAAAATACAGTTAAAAATATGTATAAATTTGGCCCCATTAATTAAAACAATAAACAAAAACAAAAACAAAAATAATTAAAAACATTTAAAAAGAGTTAGGCCAGCCCGGCTTGTTGGAAAAAGAAGGTTTTAAGGGCACGGCGGAAGGCACTGAGGTCCTGGATTCTCCTTATCTCTGGGGGGAGCTGATTCCAGAGGGTAGGTGCCCCCACAGAGAAGGCCCTCCCCCTGGGGGTCACCAGCCTACATTGTTTGGCTGATGGCACCCCGAGGAGGCCCTCTCTGTGGGAGCGCACGGGTCGATGGGAGGTCGTCGGTGGCAGCAGGCGGTCTCGAAGATAGCTAGGCCCTATGCCATGGAGCGCTTTAAAGGTGAGAACCAACACCTTGAAGCGCACCCGGAAGACCACCGGGAGCCAGTGCAGCTCGCGCAGGAGCGGTGTTACATGGGAGCGCCATGCTGCTCCCGTCACTACCTGCGCTGCTGCGTTCTGGACCAGTTGGAGCCTCTGGGTGCTCTTCAAGGGGAGCCCCATGTAGAGAGCGTTACAGTAGTCAAGGCGAGAGGTCACGAGGGCATGAGTGACTGTGCACAAGGAATCCTGATCAAGAAAGGGCCGCAACTGGCGGATCAGGCGAACCTGATAAAAGGTCCCCCTGGTTACAGCCGTCAGATGTCCCCCTGGTTACAGCCGTCAGATGCCTCCAAAGACAGCTGCGTATCCAGGAGGATGCCCAGATTGCGAGCCCTCTCTGTGGGGGCCAAAGACTCACCCCCAATAGTCAGTGATGGGGTCAACTGACTATATCGGGATGCCGGGAACTACAGCCACTCAGTCTTGGAAGGGTTGAGCTTGAGTCTGATCCTCCCCATCCAGATCCGTACAGCCTCCAGGCACTGGGACATCACTTCAAGGGCATCGTTGGGGTGGCCTGGGGTGGAAATGTACAGCTGAGTGTCATCAGCATACTGATGGTATCTCACCCCAAAGCCACGGATGATCTCGCCCAGTGGCTTCACATAAATGTTGAACAGGAGGGGCGAGAGGACCGACCCCTGAGGCACTCCACATATAAGAGGCCTCGAGGTCGACCTCTGCCCCCCTGCCAACACGAACTGCGACCGGTCGGAGAGAAAGGAGGAGAACCACCGTAACACAGTGCCTCCCACCCCCAACTCTTCCAGCCGGTGCAGCATGATACCATGGTCGATGGTATCAAAAGCCGCTGAGAGGTCTAACAGGACCAGAACAGAGGAACAACCCCTGTCCCGAGCCCTCCAGAGATCATCGACCAACGCGACCAATGCCGTTTCCGTGCTGTGCCCAGGCCTGAAACCAGACTGGAACGGATCCAGATAGGATGTTTCCTCCAGGAATTGCGGAAACTGTCGCGCGACCACACTCTCAACAACCTTCGCCAGAAAGCGAAGGTTGGAGACAGGACGATAGTTAGCCAATATTGCCGGCTCCAGGGACGGCTTCTTGAGGAGAGGCCTCACCACCGCCTCTTTCAAGGCCGCGGGGAAGTAACCCTCACTCAACGAAGCGTTGATAACACCCTGGAGCCAGCCTCGTGTAACCTCCCGGGAGGCCAGTACCAACCAGGAGGGACACGGGTCCAATAAACATGTGGCCGCACTAAGTCTCCCCAAAATCCTGTCCACATCATCGGGAGTCACAGCATCAAACTCCTCCCAGATAACATTCTCAAGACTATTCCTCGTCACCCTGCTCTGATCTACCCAGTCAGAGTCCAAGTCCCCCCGGATCTGAGCGATTTTGTCATACAGTATTGTCCAAAATCCTCCGCCCTGCCTTCCAAGGGATCCTCCCGCACTCCCAGATGGAGCAGGAAGCGGGTTACCCTGAACAGGGCTGCCGGACGATTCCCTGATGATGCAATAGAGGCGGAAAAGTAATTGAACTTTGCCGTCTTTATCGCCACTAGGTAGGTCTTAATATGCAACCTTACCAGTGTTTGGTCAGATTCAGCGCGACTGGCCCTCCAACCGCTCTCTAGGTGTCTTTTCTGGCGTTTCATCTCCCTCAGCTCCTCGGTAAACCAAGGAGCCGCGAGGGATCGACACCGGGTCAGAGGCTGCAAAGGCACGACTCGATCCAAGGCCCCACCAGCCGCCCGATCCCAGGCAGCTACTAGGTCCTCGGCCGAGTCGTGTGCCAGATCATCGGGAATTGGCCCAAGCTCCGTCTGGAACCTATCAGGATCCATCAGGCGCCTGGGGCGGACCCATCTAATTGGGTCCGCCTCCCTGCGGCGGGGTGTAGCGGTACGAAGGTCCAGACGAAGGAGTGAGTGATCTGACCATGACAAGGGTTCCATGTCTATATCCCCTATAACAAGATCACTCAACCACTGGCCAGAGATGAAAATCAAGTCTAGAGTGTGTCCCCCCCCCGTGAGTGGGGCCATGAACTAACTGGGTCAGGTCCATGGCCGTCATGGAAGCCATGAACTCCCGAGCCATCCCAGACGTTTCACCAACGGATGGCAAGTTGAAATCACCCATGACTAAAAGCCTGGGTGTATCTACTGCCACCGTGGCTATCACATCAAGTAGCTCAGGTAGGGCTGTTGCCACGCGGCAGGGAGCCAGGTTCGCAAGCAGCAAGCCCATCTGAACCCCAAGACCCCATCTCACGAAGAGGGATTCACATCCAGCAATCTGAGGCACAGTGATCTCCCTCGAACCAAGACCTTCTTTAATAATAACCGCCACCCCCCCCGCCCCTCCCCTGGGCTCTCGGTTGATGGTATGCTCTGAAACCTGGTGGGCACATCTCGACCAGAGGGACTCCTCCCTCCGGTCCCAACCAGGTCTCCGTAATACCGGCCAGGTCCGCTCCCCCCTCCTGGATAAGATCGTGGATGAGGGGGGCCTTATTTACCACAGACCTAGCATTGCACAGCATCAACCGCAGGCCCAGGTCCTGAGTATCTGAGCCACCTAGTATCCGAGGGGAGCTTTGGGGGCCGGGGCGCGCAATTGCTCTCAAACAGCAAGTGCGCGTCCCCAACACATGATATGGCCCCCTGCTCCCGCCATATCTGCCCCTCCCAGCCACCGTGCTGATGGTATTACCCTCATTGGGATAGCCCTCCGCCCCCTCCCCATTCCCTCGTCCAGTGTCCTCCAAACCGTTACCCCGTGCTGGGCTCGGCTCTGACCTTGGTGGATTAACCCCCCCATCCCCTTTGGTCATCCTCCCGGTTCCCCTTAAAAATTTATTAAAAGTCATCTTCAGGCTGGTGTTCTCAGCTTTGTGCTTCTAGGAGCAATATATGTGCAATTGCTCCTAGAAGCACGAAGCCGAGAACACCAGCCTGAAGATGACGAATGAGACTTTGTCGAAATGTTGCCAAGACACCTCCAATTTTACGCGGGAGAAAACCCGAATAACCAAAGACCTACATACAAACACCCGCAAAAACCTCAGAAAACAAATATATATATATGTAGGTCTTTGGTTATTCGGGTCTTCTCCCACGTAAAATTGGAAGTGTCTTGGCGACGTTTCGACGAAGTCTCATTCGTCATCTTCAGGCTGGTGTTCTCGGCTTTGTGCTTCCAGGAGCAATGTGAGATCGCAGCTGTCTCCTCCTTTTAACTGCTAGTGGGGGTGTGAGCTGATTGGGTGGGAACTTGGCTGTGTTCTGATTGGGTGGAGGTATGTTCTGATTGGTTAGGGGCTTGGCTGTGCTCTAATTGGATGGGGGGTTGGTTGTGCTCTGATTGGCTGGGGGTGTGTTCTGTTTGGGTGGGGGCTTGGTTGTGCTCAGCTTAGTCTGAGTTGCAGGGGGATTTGAGCTGGTGAGCTGCGTTGTTGTTGTGAACTTTTTCCAGTAATGCTGAACAGAGGATTATAATAAAGTTGCCTCATCCACCAACCAACCAAATCCTGCCAACTTAATGCAGAAACAGAAGGATTAATTACTGTTGTTCGGCTGCATAATTGTTATCTCGCAAACAGATTTGACAAGGGCAGCAGGTAGAGAAACCCGAAAGGAAAATTAAACAATAAAATGGGGGGGGGACCAAAACCCTGAGCGTAGCTGTTCTGTCAGATCCAGCAGGAAGTTTCCGGTGTGTTCCTAACCAGATTTAAACCCGCAGAATTAGTCGAGAAATATCTTCCAACCATAAATACAGTCCTGACCCAATTCATGGAGAGAGCGATAATTACATCTTGTGTTGGGATAAACTTATTATAAGAGATAAAACAATGGATTTACAAGAGAATAGACATAATTCTGGGGGAACAAAGACGCTTCGCGCCAGCGACCAGAATAGATGTGCCAATATCTCTCTCTCCATCTTTGCTTGAGAAGAGAGAATTAATAAAAAGGCAATTTGCCCATCTCGGTTGAATAAAAATACAATTACCAACCTGAGCTTAATCTTGGACTTTGCGGAAAACTCCGGGAAATTCTCATCTCTGGCCTGTTAGACGGAGGGCAGTGAAGACCGTCCACAGGGCACCCCCTATTAAATGTGTGTGTGTGGAAAAATAGGACATTTAAGGGGAAAGGTAATGGATTTTGCACCTCCCACTTCAAGCTGAATTCTTTCTCCCCAGGTCGCCATGAAAATCCAAAGGCCGGTTCTAATTGTCACGGAAAAAGGACAGAGGAAGGACTGCCCAAAGTATTGTGGAGGAGGCTGCTGGGATGCCTGGCTCTTTCTCCGTGGGTGAGGAATTCATCACAGCCTGAAATCACTCTGTTGGCATCAGATCTGTTACGCAAGCCATCAAAGACCACTCAGATCTCAGCAAGGTCTCTCCTAGCCAAACAGGTGAGTGGCAGGTGATCCTCCAGAGGAGAGTGGAAAAGCAGCAGCAACCATCTCCTTAAAGCAGGTCCTCCTCCTCCTCCTCCTCCTCCTCCTCCTCCTCCTCCTCCTCCTCTTCCCCCTTCTTCTCTCCTCTCCCTCCTAGTCTTCTTCTTCACCTCCTCCTCCTCCTCCCCTTCCCCTCTTCTTCCCAGCCTCTTCCTCCTCCTCCTCCTAGCCTTCTCCCTCTCCTTCTCCTTCTCCTCCTCCTCCCCCTTCTTCTCTCCTCTCCCTCCTAGTCTTCTTCTCCACCTCCTCCTCCTCCCCTTCCCCTCTTCTTCCCAGCCTCTTCTTCCTCCTCCTCCTAGCCTTCTCCCTCTACTTCTACTTCTCCTCCTCTTTCCCCTTCTTCTCTCCCTCTTCCCAGTCTTCTTCTCCTCCTCCTTCACCTCCTCCCCTCTCCCTCCCAGCCTCTTCTTCCTCTTCCTTTCCTTTTCCTCTTCCCCTTCCCCGCTCCGCCTCTTCCTCCTCCTCCTAGCCTTCTCCATCTCCTTCTCCTTCCTTCTTTTCTCCTCTCCCTCCCAGCCTTCTCCTCCTCCTCCTTCCCCTCCTTCTCCCTCCAAGCCTTCCTCTCCTCCTCCTTCTGCTCCCCTTCCCCTCTCCCTCCCAGCCTCTTCCCCTTCCTCTTCCCCTTCCTCTTCTCCTTCTCCTCTCCCTCTCAGTCATTCTCCCTCCTTCTCCTTCTCCCCCTTCTGACCATGGCAACATTTGAGTAGATTTAGGAGAAGACAATCCCTGATGTTACCCTATTGAACGGGTGCTTGGTTGGACAAACAGTGTCAGCTACTTCTTCTTCCCACATTCTTAGGCTGGCCATCATTGGACCTTAGTTCTTTGTCTCCTTGGATGCTTTTATTATTTATTTATTTATTTGTTTATTTATTTATTTATTTATTTATTTATTTTGTCAGATTTATATGCCGCCCTTCTCCCGCAGGACTCGGGGCGGCTCACAACAATAAAACAACCCGACAATAAATAAGAGTTAAGTAATATTAAAACCAATTTAAAATCCCCAATCCCCAAGTTAAAATCCACACTAGATCAGGGAAGGTGCTGAAAGAGCCATGTCTTTAGGTCTGCGCAGAAGGTGCGGAGGTCGGGGGCTGTCCAGAGCCCGGTAGGCAACCTATTCCAGAGGGTCGGTGCGACCACAGAGAATGCCCTCATCCTGGGGACCGCCAGCTGACACTGTCTAGCCGAAGGGACCCGGAGGAGGGCAGCCCTATGTGAGCGCACTGGGTGGTGGGAGGCCGGTAGGAGGTGATCCTGCAAATACCCCGGGCCCATGCCATGTAGTGCTATACATTTTATAAGGTAGTGCTAAACAGATTTTCTAATTCTAATTCTCTTATTGTTTCTCTTGCATGGTTTTCAACCCTGGAGGCTTCCAAGAAGAGATTGGACAACCACTTGCCTCAAATGGTATAGGATCTCCTGTTTGAGCAGGGGGTTGGACTAGAAGACCTCCAAGGCCCCCTTCCAACTGTTATTCTATTAACAGCCCTGTTTTGCTTGCAGCTCTGGCAGGCCAGCATTGGACTCCATTTGAGTACAGTTGCTACAGAATGTCTGTGGAGATTCTCCGTCCTCCAGATCATTGTTGTCCCAAAGGTGCTTTTTCAGGAGGCAACTGGACTTTCTTGGGTTTTGTTTTGAAGACATTTCGCTTCTCATCCAAGAAGCTTCTTCAGTTCTGACTGGATGGTGGGGAATCGAAGGATTTATATTCCTTGCAGACAGCTGGTCCTTTGCATCCTTTTAGCGAGTCATTGATGAACAGATTTCCAGAAAAATTGCAGACTACAGGAACCATTTGCACTTCAGTGTGAGATGCAGGCAACACAGATTCCTTCCCAACAGCCTGTTTTCAACAGGGAAGGGACACAGGGCAGAAAAACTTCCTGCAGCCAAGAAGGCTTCACACCCATTTGTCTTCTGACCCGGCCTTTCGCAGAAGCAAGAAACAAACTCCCTGCAAAGAAAAAACCTTCTTAATTTACACCTTGTGAATTAACTGGATTCACCCACGAAGTCCAGGCAAGAGTCCGGCCAAGACTTAACTGAAGCAATAGGCCTCATCAGCTTGTTACAATAATTGCAAGGCCGTGAGCTCCCAGATGAAAGGCTGCAAATTAAGTCAGTTCAAATAGACAAATCTCAGTTCTGGCCAGCAGTCTTTGTGGCATGAAACGCAATGAGTAAAATCTTCAGAAATGCTAACGGTTGTCTGCTACGACCACCACTCCCCTTTCCTTCTGTTTATTCCCCAGCCAGGGAGGGGCCATTCAGTGTCTACGTCTGTTTTGCTTCCCGAGTCAACTCCTTGTCCTCCTTTGTTCTCCTCTCCTAACAGCTCTGTGCATCTGGAACAGGCCCCAGCTGTTCTTCCTCCTCACTCATCTCAGCCTCCAAAGGCAGCTGCCTCTCTGGTGGCTGGGAAATGCCGGAGGGCACTGGCTCTATCTCTGCATCCGATTCAGAGCATCCATCAGAGCCTTCTCCAGACTCCAGCACTGGCCCAAGTTACTCCCCAACTTCCTCATTGTCCGAGTCTGCCGCCAGCTCTACTGACAGCTGGCAGGCCACAACAATTTGCACCACTCAGGTCACCCTACAGATAAACCTCCAAGCGGCCTCAACAGCTCTCTAAAAAGGATGCAAATGACTAGCTGTTTCCAAGGAGTATAAATCCTTCCATCCTCCACCATCCACCTTCCCACCTGGACTACTGCAATGCTCTCTACATGGGGCTCCCCTTGAGGAGCACCCGGAGGCTCCAGCTGGTCCAGAATGTGGCCGCACGGGTGGTTATGGAAGCGACGGGGTGCTCCTATGTGACCCCCCTCCTGCGCGAGCTGCACTGGCTCCCGGTGGTCTTCCAGGTGCGCTTCAAGGTTTTGGTTACCACCTTTAGAGCGCTCCACGACTTAGGACTGGGGTATCTATGAGACCGCCTTCTGCCACCAGTAGCCTCTCACCGACCAGTTTGCTCCCATAGAGAGGGGCTCCTCAGGGTGCCGTCGGCCAAACAATGTTGACTGGTGGCCCCCAGGGGGAGAGCCTTCTCTATGGGGGCACCCGCCCTCTGGAACGAGCTCCCCCCGGAGATACAGAGGATCCCGGACCTGCGCGCTTTCCGCCGTGCCATCAAAACATTTCTTTTCCAGCAGGCCGGCCTGGCCTAACCTCTCTTTTAAACTTTTAAATTTTTTTTTAATATTTCTAAATTTTAAATTTGTCTTATGAATTTGGGGTGTTTTAAATTTCGTTCTCTGGGCCAATTATTTAATTGTATTTTAATGGTTTTTTAACATTTGTATTATATGTATTTTATTTGGCTGTTCACCACCCTGAGTCCTTTGGGAGTAGGGCGGTATACAAATTTAATCATCATCATCATCATCATCCAGTCGGAGCTGAAGAAGCTTCTTGGATGAGAAGGGAAGCGTCTTCAAAAAAAACAAACAAAAAAACAGAAAGTCCAGCTGCCTCTTGGAAAAAAAGCACTTTTGGGACACTTGCTACAGAAGAATCTGCAGGAGAAGTTAACAAGGTAAGATGGCAGCTGGGGCCACACAATTAAAACCTGCCCCCCTGAGGGGGGGGGTTGGGTTTTTTTTTTTACAGGCATCACATAAGCAATCTGTGCAAAAAAAGGAGGAAGAGGTTTGATCTTGTAGTTGGGGCTGCCATGTTGATTTTGTGCACCTTTCTTGCAAATCCCCTAAAAGAAAGAAATAAATCAATATTCTGTGCTGGTGTCCATCCTGAGTCCTCCCTCCGTCTCTGGAAGTCTCCGAATGAAAGAAAGGAGATGGTTGCATTGCAGAGATTAAGTGAGTTTCTTTTATTTATTGACTCTTCTGGTTATATCAAAATTCCTTCCCCCAAATATGCCGGGATAAAAGGGCCTGGCAGAGCTTTGCAAGAGACCCACTTCTCCTGAGAGTGATAAGTACCCGTATCTGGCATCACACCTGCTAACTCGCTGGCATGGATAGCAACGCAATTATTTCCTGTCCTTTCTTCTGGAGCTTCACCAATAAAGGACAGCAATTTTCAAGACACCTGCATTATACAAAGGAGAGTTTAAAAATGCATCTTCTGCCACTTTGGCTCCTTTGCGGGGAAGAGCAAGAGAGGGAAATGAGAAGGAAAAGTGGGGAGGGCTGTCTTGCAAACATCAAATTAATCAACGTAGGGACTTGCCAGTGAGGGGCTGATGGAGAGAAGAGGCAGCTTCTCCCCAGAAGCCCCACTGACTCCTAGAATGAGAATAATGATAGAGAAGGACAGAAGGACAGAAAAACAGAAGGAGAGAAGGATAATAGGACAGAGAAGGACAGAGAAGGACAGAATGCTAGAATGACAGAAGGAGAGAAGAGAAGAAGGATAGGGAAAGATAGAATGACAGAAGAATAGAAGGTTAGAATAGAAAAGGATAGAGAAGGATCAAGAAGGACAGAATAACAGAACAGAATGACAGAAGGATAGACAGGTAGAGAAGGATAGAATGATAGAATGACAGAAGGATAGATGGGTAGAGAAGGATAGAATGACAGAAGAATAGAAGGGTAGGATAGAAAAGAATAGAGAAGGATAGAATGACAGAAGGATAGATGGGTAGAGAAGGATAGAATGACAGAAGGATAGAAGGGTAGGATAGAAAAGAATGGAGAAGGATAGAGAAGGATAGAATGACAGAATGACAGAAGGATAGACGGGTAGAGAAAGATAAAGAAGAATGGAATGATAGAATGACAGAATGACAGAATAGAATGATAGAGAAGGATAGACTGGTAGAATGGCAGAAGGATGGAGTAATGTAGAAGGACAGAAGGACAGACGTATAGAAGGACATAGAAAGATACAATGATAGAATCATAGGAGGGTAGAATCGTAGAATCATAGGGCTGGATGGCATCTTCTGCTTCCACCTCCTGACGTGATAACTGTCTTCCAGGGCTTGAAGGGCTGTCACAGAGAAGGAGGAGTTGACTTCTTGTCGAAGGCACACAAGGGCAGGACAAGAAGTAAAGGGTGGAACTCATCAAAGAGAGATCCAGCTTAGAAGTAAGGGGACATTTTCTGGCAATAAGAGCAACTAATCAATGGGACAACCTATCTCCTGGGGTTCTGGGTGCTCCATCACTGGAGGTTTTCAAGAAGAGATTGGGCAGCCATTTGTCTGCAATGGTATAAAGTCTTCTGCTCAAGCAGGGGGTTGGACTAGATGACCTCCGAGGTCCCTTCCAAGACAGTTATTTTGTTCTGTTTCTCTGTTCTTCTTTCTATGATCACGTGTATCCATCTCATCAAGCCCCCCAAAAGTCTAGAATAGTATAGGATCTCCTGCCATGGGCTGGGGGATGGACTAGAAGACCTCCAAGGTCCCATCTGACTGTATTATTCCCTGTTCTATCCCAAAGGTGCTTTTTTTTTTCTTCAAGAGGCACCTGGACTTTCTAGTTTTTCTTTGAAGACTTTTCGCTTTCTCATTCAAGAAGCTTCTTCAGCTCTGACTGGATGGTGGGGAATGGAAGGATTTATATTCCTTGCAGACAGCTGGTTGGTCATTTGCATCTTTTTAGAGAGTCGTTGAGGCCATTTGGAGGCTTGTCTGTGTCCTCAGGGTCACCTGAGTGGTGCAAATGGTTCCTGTAGTCTGCAATTTTTTCCCTCTGGAAATCCATTTCTACTCCCACCCCATTCCAAGGGTCTTCATCCCAAATTGGATAGCTAAAGGTCTGTAGAGATTCTCAGTCATCCAAGACATGGTTGTCCCAAAGGGGCTTTTCAGGAGGCAACTGGACTTTCTTGGTTTTTCTTTGAAGACCTTTCGCTTCTCATCCAAGAAGCTTCTTCAGCTCTGACTGGATGGTGAGGAATGGAAGGATTTATACTCCTTGCAGACAGCTGGTCATTTGCATCCTTTTAGAGGATTGTTGAGGCCACTTGGAGGTTTATTTATGCCCTCAGGGTCACCTGAGTGGTGCAAATGGGAGTGGAGACTTCTTGGAACTGTTGAAAGGATGGTGTAGTAGACTGGAGAAAGATGATGTCATATCCCTCCCCCTCTGTTGAGAGATGGCTGTTCAATTTGGACATAGATGGCCTCTTTGACCCCTCTTCTCAAACCAGTGGTCCTCTCTGTCCAAAATGTGGACTTTGCTGTCTTCAAAAGAGAGGCCGGTGTCTTTCAAATGCGGACAGACTGCTGAATCTAGTCCTGATGTGTTTGCTCTCCTATGTTATGCCACGTGTTTAGGAAGTGGCTGTTTTGTTTCCCCAATGTTCAGATCAGCACATGGCATTGTACTGCATGTACCACCTTGCTCAGTTTGTGTCTGGGTGCAGACAGCTGGTCCTTTGCATCCTTTCTGAGGCCACCTGGAGGTTTCCCTGTGTCCTCTGGGTCACCTGAGTGGTGCAAATGGGTGTGAAGCCTTCTTGGAACTGCTGAAAGGACTGTGTTGTAGACGGAAGATAGACGATGTCATATCCTTCGCCCTCTGTTGAGAGAGGGCTGTTTAGTTTGGACATACTGTAGATGACCTCTTTCAAACCAGAGGTCCTCTCTGTCCAAAATGTGGATTTTGCTGTCTGCAAAAGAGTGTCCTGTGTCTTTGAAATGCAGATGGACTGCCTAATCTAGTCCTATTGGGTTTGTCCTCCTATGAAAAAGCGGAAAGTCCAGTTTCTCCTTGAGAAAGAAGAAGCACCTTTGGGACAACCAAGACCTGGAGAACCTCCGTAGACATCAATGGTCTATGTTCCTCTTTCCCTATACGGGAGCTAGCCACCCAGAACAGGCCTGCAGGCCGTCTTATCTGTAAACTCGATAATAGCGGAGTAGTAAATTTATTACAGATTGCTAGGAAGAGGTGGGGAGGAGGGAGGAAGGCTTGTCAAGACCGAAGATGACAAATGATGTGTCCTACGCTCCGGAACCAGCTGCCTTCGGTGTGACATCCCTGGGAATAATTGAAGAGAGCTGACTTTGTCTGCCTTCTCTCGTAGGGTCAGCTGTGGCCAAGGCCTTCAATTGTCGGACTTTCTTTGCTTCATATCTAATGAATTTCTCTCCTGGTCTCTAAAAATAATCACACATAGATTAACAGAATTTAATAGAACAACAGAGTTGGAAGGGACCTTGGAGGTCATCTAGTCCAACCCTCCACCCAAGCAGGAGACCCTACACCATTTCTGACAGATGGCAGTCTGGCCTCTTCTTGAAAGCCTCAAGTGATGAAGCTCCCACAACTTCTGTTCCATGGGTTGATTGTTCTCACTGTCAGAAAATGTCTCCTCATTTCTAGGTTGAATCTCTCCTTGGTCAGTTTCCATCCATTATTCCTTGCCTGGACTTCAGGTGCTTTGGAGAATAGCTTGACCCCTTCCTCTCTTTGGGAGCCCCTCACATATTGGGACACTGCTCTCATGTCTCCCCTGGTCCTTCTCTTCACACTTATGCTGGTAGCCTTCAACTTACAACAGTTCGTTTAGTGACCGGCACTGAAAGTTACAACAGCACTGAAAAAAGTGACTTATGACAATCACATCATCAAAATTCAGATGCTTGGCAACTGACTCGTATTTACGACAGTTGCAGTGTCCCGGGGTCATGTGATCCCCTTTTTGTAACCTTCTGACAAACAATCAGAATTCCATGAGGAAGCCAGATTCGCTTAACGACCATGTTCCTAGCTTAACAACTGCAGGGATTCACTCAACAACGATGGCAAGAAAGGTGGGGAAACGGGGGAAAACTCACTTCACGAATCCTGCTTAGCAACAAAAAATTCCTTCCTTCCCCCTCCCTTTCTTTTTTTCCTCTCTTTTTTTCCTTTCTTCCATTCCTCCCTTTCCTTTCTCCCTCTCTCTCCCCCTTTTTCCTTCCCTCCCTCCCTCCCCTTCACACCCCTCCCCTTCCCTCCCTCCCTGCCTTCCTTCCTTCCTTCCTTTCCTCTCACCTTCCTTCCCTCCCTTCCCACCATTCCCTCTCCTCGCTCCCTCCCTTCTTTTCCTCTCTCCCTCTCTCTCTGTCCCCTTCCCTCCCTTCCTTCCCTCCCTTCTCTCTCCTCCCTTTCTTCTCTCCTTCCTTCCTTTCCTTTCTCCCACTCTCTCCCTCCTTTCCCCCCTTCCATTCTCCCTCTCTTCCATCCTTCCTTCTTCCCCTCCCCTCCCTCTCTCTCTCCATCCCTTCCCTCTCCCTGCCTCCCCTTTCTCCTTTCTCCTTTCTTCCCCCTCCCTCCCTTTCCCTCTCCCTCCCTCCCTTCCATCCTTCCTTCTTCCCTTCCCTCTCTTCTTTTCCTCTCTCCCTCTCTCTCTCCGTCCTTTTCCCTCTCCCTCCCTCCCTCCCTTCCCCCTCCCTCCCTCCCTCCCTGGCAGAGGCTTTTGACATGGGGCCTTCTTGATCCAGGCCCTGCTCAGTTAAAGCTCCTCTAGGCGTCTTTCAGGTGTCAACCTGTGCAAAATACTCGGCAACAGATTGTGGAGAACAGAAACAGCCATGTGGACTTGGTAAACTCCACAATTGTCCGCGGAGAAGGAAGCCTTTCCCGCCTTCTCCTGGGGCCTCCCACCGGCCACCAGCTGTCTCCTTCCCTGGTGCCAACTTCCAAAGGGCAGGCAGCACCGAGGTTCGTCTCTCAGCATCCATTCCGCTGGTGCCAACAGCTGGCACAAAACGTGACATCCCAGGCTGGCAAACACAGCTGCATCCTGTCATTAAACAGCCATCAGGACACCCACTTGAGGGCGTCCATAGGTGGTATTGAAAAAATATGGCCGCCTCCACAATAGGGCAACCCCTGGTCACCATCTGTATTTTGACCGCAATGTTGTGGGCACCTCTGTCGTCACTCGCCTGGAGACGCCCTGTTGATGGGAGGAGACCTTTGAAGGGAGGGTAACTCTGAGATACCTGCTGACGAAGATTTGGGGGTTGAGACAATCAAAACGGAAGCGAGGGATGACTGAAAAACAGATAAAGAAGAATTATAGCTCCATTCTTCTATGGACATCTACAGTACAGATGGTGGCCATTTTAGGAACATTTTGAGTGCCATCTCCAAACGGGTTCATGGACTGGAGTAGCTGCAGGCAGGTGTGTCCATAGGAGCTTGTCCAAAAAGTCAAAATGGTGGCCATGGCCCAATCAATCCATCATAATAGAGCTGGAAGGGACCTTGGAGGTCTTCTAGTCCAGCCCCCTGCTCAAGCAGGAGAACCTATACCATTTCAGACAAGTGACTGGCTGGTCTCTTCTTAAAAACTTCCAGTGATGGAGCACCCACAACTTCTTGTGGCAAGCTGTTCCACTGGTTAATTGTTCTCACTGTCAGGAAATTTCTCCTTAGTTCTAGTTTGCTTCTCTCCTTGATGAGTTTCCATCGTTGCTTCTCGTCCTACCTTCTGGTGCTCTGGAGAATAGGTTGAGCCCCTCTTCTTTGGGGCAGCCCCTCAAACATTGGAACAGTAACTCCCTCCCCCCAATCTCATTGCCTGGCCAGAAAATCATGATATCTGATCAAAGTCCAACCCTTTTTTAAAACCTGTGGAGCAGTGGTCACCAACTGGTGGTCCATGGGCCACTGGTGGTCTGTGAGAAAATTTTGGTGGTCTGTAGAAAAATTATTTGCATTTTTTATATTGCACTAAATCAGGGGTCCTCAAACTATGGCCCCTGGGCTGGATATATGCCATGAACGTTTGTGTTGCTGCAGAGAGTCTCCCCCTTCGGGGTCTTTTTTTGTGTGGGGCAGAGGGGGGCAGAAATTCCAACTTGGGGTCTGCTTCATCGTCCTGGTGTGGGGCTTTGGGCGAAGGCTGGAGGGAAGTGCTGCTGGTGGCAAAGAGCCGGAGGGCCTCGTTCCAGTGGGACTGCCTCATGGCCTGGAACTGGCTGACCATCTCAGCCCGCTGAGCCTCCAGGCACCAGTACCTGCCCTTGCACTCCCACAGGTCTTCCCTCTGCTTGGAAAGCCTATGCTCCTAGTCCTCAGTGAGGTGCTTCTGCTGAGCCTATTTCTCGGCCAGATCCAATTTGAACTGAGCAGCGGTTTTGCCAACGCTTTCTCGTGGTGGCTGCTTAGCTCCAACAACTGCTTCCTTTTGGGGCCCCAAGGAGTCCAGGCGGGGAGGTGAAGAGTGGATGCAAAGGGAGGGGCAAATAGAGGGCAGCGAGGCGCTCCTCAATGTGAGTGACATCAAGCTGACCACGCCCACCCAGTCACATGACCATCTAGCCACGCCCACCCAGCCCGTCATTCGGCAGATCGTATTAGTGGTCTGTGAGATTTAAAATTATCAATTTAGTGGTCCCTAAGGTCCAAAAGGTTGAGGACCCCTGCTGTGGAGCACCTAAAAGCAGAGCTTCAGTTGCACAGCAGTTGTATCCATCTTGTGATATTTTGACCCCCCTTCCATGGACCCCCAAGTGAGGGGGTAGAGCCTTGGTAGTACAGTGGTCTAAAGCACCCTGTTATTAAGACCAGCTGCCTGCAATTACTGCAGATTCGAATCTCGCCAGGCTCAAGGTTGACTCAGCCTTCCATCCTTTCTAAGGTAGGTGAAATGAGGACCCAGTTTGTGGGGGCAATAAGCTGACTTTGTATAAAATATACAAAAGTATGAAGGCTATTGCTTAACGCATTGTAAGCCGCCCTGAGTCTCCGGAGAAGGGCGGCATATAAATCAAATTTAAAAAAAAAAAAGTGGAAGGAAGAAAAGGCTACCCAACCCAACGAAGCTCTGGTGTCACTTCCCCAGTTTGCTTTATTTTCCACAAGCAGATCACGGTGTGTCTTTGAAATGAAAACTCCAGCTAATGTTCAATTTTAAATCTGATATAATGAAACTGCATTGCACAAGACAATTATGGGGGAATGAAGCCCTGGACGATCATGGGAGGCCCCTGGAGAAGGAGGGAACTGCGGCTTTTTGGATACACAAGGAGAGGGTAAGAAGGAACGGAGCTAATTTAAGCAAATTCTAGTCTCTGGGGGTCAGGCAGGCGCTGAACATCCCGAAGTCCTGCGCAGAGAACAACTGGAGGAGAGCCAGTGACGTCTTCAGCTGCAGAACTGGGACCTCTTCGCTTGACGTCTCTCCTGCAGAAAGTTCTCAAAACGCCGGTTTGGGAGAACTTGAAAAAGCAGGCTGCAATTAAGAGGAGCCAGGGAGGGCTTGTCACCAATAAATCAAGTCGGAGTAACCTTATTTTCATTTTCATTTTTTTTTTTTTTTGTGAGGGAGTTGCTAGCTTGGGAGATCAGAGGGAAACTGGAAACAGAGCATGGCTCGGCAAAGCCTTGGAGACCATGCCTCCTAATCTTCTCTTCCTCCTCCATAAAATTGGTAAGATACATGGAAGATGACATCTCTGTTAGCAAAATTGTCAGCAAAAAGTATTAGTACCACTTTATAAAGCCTTCGTAAGGCCACACCCGGAATGCTGCATCTGGTTTTGGTTACCGCCAGTGGTGAAATGTAAAAATTTTCTCCTACCAGTTCTGTGGGCGTGGCTTGGCGTGGCTTGCTGGGGGTCATGTGACTGGGTGGGTGTGGCTATGTAGTCATGTGACTGGGGGCAAAAGACAGAAACTCACTTTAACAATGTCCTGCTGGAGCAGGGGGTTGGACTAGATGACCTCCAGGTGCTTTCCAACCCTGGATTGCTGTGCTCTTTCAAGGTATTCTCCAAAGCTACATCTAGTGCCAGGTTTGTGGTCCTTCCTTCCTCTCCTTTTTCCTTCCCTCCCTCCCTCCCTTTCTTTTACTTTCTTTCTTTTTCTTTCTTTCTCCCCTCCCTCCCTCTTTCTTCCTTTCTTTCTTTCTCCCTTCCCTCCCTCTCTTTCTTTCTTTTTCTTTCTTTCTTTCTTTTCTTTCTTTCTTTCTCCCCTCCCTCCCTCTTTCTTCCTTTCTTCCTTTCTTTCTTTCTCCCCTCCCTCCCTCTCTTTCTTTCTTTTTCTTTCTTTCTTTCTTTCTTTCTTTCTTTCTTTCTTTCTTTCTTTCTTTCTTTCTTTCTTTTCTTTCTTTCTTTCTTTCTCCCCTCCTTCTTTCTTTCTTTCTTTCTTTTTTCTTTCTTTCTTTGTCTTTCTTTCTCCCCTCCCTCCCTCTTTCTTCCTTTCTTCCTTTCTTTCTTTCTCCCTTCCCTCCCTTTCTTTCTTCCCTCCCTCTCTCTCTTTCTTTCTCTTTCTTTCTTTCTTTCTTTTCTTTCTTTCTTTCTTTCTCCCCTCCTTCTTTCTTTCTTTCTTTCTTTTTTCTTTCTTTCTTTCTTTGTCTTTCTTTCTCCCCTCCCTCCCTCTTTCTTCCTTTCTTCCTTTCTTTCTTTCTCCCTTCCCTCCCTCTCTCTTTCTTTCTCTTTCTTTCTTTCTTTCGCAGCACCCCCCACCCACACCATTTTTGGCCTAACAGGCCTCAGGGAAACCTCCTGGAAGCAAAAATGGACCTCCCCCCATAGGTAGTTAAAAAATGCTTTAAAAAGTAAAAAAAAAAAAAAAAAGTCCCGAGGATTGTGCAGCACAGCTGATTGTCACAGCTGATTGTCGGAACCTTTTTTTTTTACTTCTTTAAAGCATTTTTTTACTACCTATTGCCGGAACGGGTTAGTAAAAAAAATGCTTTAAAAAAAGTTTTTTAAAAAGTTCAGACAATCAGCTGTGCCGCATGATTGTTGGGATTTTTGTTTTTTAATTTTTAAAGCATTTTTTTACTAGATGAACTAGTAGCATTTTCACTACTGGTTCGGGCGGTTCGCCCGAACCGGTAGCATTTCACCCCTGGTTACCGCACTATGAAAAAGAGTGCAGAGAAGAGCAACTAAGATGATTAGAGGACTGGAGACTAAAACATACAAAGAACAGTTGTAGGATTTGGGTTTGGCTAGTCTAGTGAAGAGAAGGACCAGCGGGTGACATGATAGCAGTCTTCCAATATTTGAGGGGCTGCCACAAAGAAGAGGGGGTCAAGTTGCCAACCTACTCTCCAAAGCCCCTGAAGGCAGGACAAGGAGCAGCAGATGGAGAATAATCAAGGAGAGAAGCAACCTGGAATTAAGGAGAAATATCTTGATATTGAGAACAATCATTCAGTGATTGATTGATTGAAGAGCTTGTCACCAGAAGTTGTAGGTTCTTCATCACCAGGAGTTTTTAAGAAGAGATTGGACAACCATTTGTCTGAAAGGGTCTAGGGCAGTAGTGGGTTTTAAATCCCATTGCTACTGGTTCACTTGTGGGCGTGGGCGTACTTGCACGCAATGCTTCTTCGCATGTGCAGATGCATCCGGTGGGTGGGCCAAGCCTCCCACCACCACTACTACCAGTTCGCCCGATCCTGGGTGAACCAGTAGCAATCCACCACTGGTCTAGGGTTTCCATCTTTGAGCAGGGTTTGGACTAGGAGGTCCCTTCCAACTCTGTTATTTCCTTAAAACACACAAAATGGCCGAATAACTAATTTAGAGAAGATGTTCTCTTTGGACAGGTCCATTTTTACTTCTTTTCCTAACCATTTCCTGGAATGGAATCTGTTTCTCTTGCCAAGAGTCAACATTTTCCGTCTGTCCACCATGTCTCAAAGATCCCTCTGGAAGCTTTGCTTCCTTGGACCCTTTCCAAGTATTTTTTCCAAGGATCTGCTCCGATTTACTGGGAAATGAAGATAGTACAGAGCACATGGGTATGGAATTACAAACTTTCGTTTAAAATAAGACCACCCTGGTCTAAGTTGCACGGAGCAAAATATCGTCAAAGTCTCAAACACAAGAGACTTCCATTTGGCTATCTACCAGACACGTAAAGCTTCTTGCAGAAGGTCAAACTCTGCTGGAATTTGGGCAAGAGACTTCTACATATTCTCAAAGTTATCTTCCTCATGAATTCCTTCTTAATTATGTATATGCACCAGGAAGCCCAGAGGGCACCAGGCACATTTTTAGAAATCAGAATCATAATTATCCAAGAAAGCTCCTTGGAGAACCAGTGGCAAGGTGAGCAAGTTCTTTCTCCATCCTTAGCAAAATGCTGGGGAAGCTTTTTAACAAGCCTGGGATGGGATCAGATCCAGCCATGCTGGGAAAAGAGAGGAGGGAAGGCTCCTCCTCCTGATTGAAGCTCCACCCCTAATTAACAGAGTCATAACAGAATAGCAGAGCTGGAAGGGACCTTGGAGGTCTTCTAGTCCAACCCCCTGCTTGAGCAGGAGACCCAATACTATCTCAGACAAGTGACTGTCCAGTCTCTTCTTAAAAACCTCCAGTGTTGGAACATTCACAACTTCTGGAGGCAAGTCATTCCATTGGTTAATTGTTCTCACTGTAAGGAAGTTTCTCTTTAGTTCTAGGTTGCTTCTCTCCTTTGTTAGTTTCCATCCATTGCTTCTTGCCCTGCCCTCAGATGCTTTGGCAAATATTGTTCTCTTTGTGGCAGTCCCTCAAATATTGGAAGACTGCTATCATGTCACCCCAGTCCTTCTTCTTTATTAGACTGGACATATCCAATTCCAGCAACCATTCTTCATATGTTTTAGCCTCCAGTCCCCTTAATCATCTCTGTTGCAATGACACTTCTCTAGAAAAATCTGTAATCCATGATTGTATTTGATATGTAATATATATCAGATATATAGTACACCTGTTTATAATTAACTCTGGTAAGAACAATTGTTTCAACACATTTTAGAGTTCTTCAACTCATTCATTCATTCATTCATTCACTCACTCACTCACTCACTCCCCCACCTACCCACTCATTCATTCATTCAATATTTAATTGATTGATTGATTGAATATGGCACCCATCCTGCTATCAAGAGTGACTCTGGCTGGCTTACAGTGCCATAAAAAAATGATTGCAAACATAGAAACAGTACAAATGATAGGAAATAAATGGAGAAAAAGAGCAAAAGCTCAATTTAACAGGCACAGTTCAGCAAGTCAGAAGTTCCACCCAGAGATGAAGAATCTATTAGAGTTGCAGTTTTTCAAATTATTTCTGGCTAATAAAGCCAATCCAGTTGATCCGCAAATTTCCCAGACCTTTTCTCTGTTTGTATTTGTATTTGGTTGCAATTTCCAAAGGGGATATTAAAGTCTGTGCATGTAAAACCAGCTGTGGCCTTCAGCTATGCTGATACCATAACATCACTCTATTTATGCAGAGGGATTTTCGGTTGCTTCCTGCTCTTCCCTCTCTGCAGCCCTAAGTAAGCATTTCATAGATAATTAATGCTAAAAAGCATACTCCGAAAGGAAAGAGGAGCGATAAAATTTAACAAATGGGCAGCTCACAGAAACTGGAAGTCACGCCTCTGATAAAGTTAATGGAGATGCACCAAATCTTTGCAATCATCAAAGGGTTAGTCTTTAAGATTATTATTATTATTATTATTTATTAAATTTTTATACCGCCCCCTCTCCCGAAGGACTCGGGGCAGTGAACAGCCAGAATTAAAAACACACAATACAAATATTAAGATGCCCAAAGATGCCCTGTAGCTTTCCTTGCTGGCATCTTCTCCTAACTCTCCCTGGGCGATTAGACTTGTGACCATGGGCCACGCTCAGCTGGGAGTCAGTGCTTGGTGCTATCCGTTTTTTCTTGCAGAGGTTTTGTCACCAAACTAGGTAACATTATCAGTGAGGGCTTATAGAGTGGAGGAGGAGGAGGAGGAGGAGGAGGAGAACTGTGGGGTCCTTGGTGCTCCCCGAGCTTGGTAGAGATTTCATGACCCAACTAGGTAACTTCATTGGTGCTAGAAGGGAGTGGGGTTTGTGGAACGGAGGAAGAAGACTGTGGTGTCAGATAACAGAAGATAACAGAATAACGGAGTTGGAAGGGACCTCAGAGGTCTTGTATTCCAATCCCCACTGTCTTTGGTGTTCCTCTTGGTCCATCCCTCTCTGTCCTTCTTGCAGACATTTCATGACCCAACTAGCTAACATCCCCAGTGCTAGAAGAGAGTGGGGTTTGCTCTCTGTTTATATACAAGTGTCTTGCTCTGTCAATATTGGTAGGCATGGTCTCGATAGTTCCTTCATTTGGGTATTGTTTATTGCTTGATTGTTGGTCTAATAAGAGAGAGGTGGGGAGGGGGGAGGGAGAGAGAGAGAGAGAGGGAGGGAGAGAACAGATAGAGATAGAAAGATAGATAGATAGATAGATAGATAGATAGATAGATAGATAGATAGATGATGATAGATAGATAGATAGATAGATAGATAGATAGATAGATAGATAGATGATAGATAGATAGATAGATAGATAGATAGATAGATAGATAGATAGATAGATATGAGAAGGAGGGAGGGAGGGAGAGGCAGGCAGACCTAGAGATAGAGAGATTGCCACTCTCTTTTGCATTTTCCCACGAATCATTCCTAACACAAAACCCATGTTTTAGCCCTGGCGTAATTGTAACTCCCTCTATACATGCATCTCTGCTTTCACAGCCTTTATGTGTTGAGAATCGCTCATGTCTAGTTATGCGCCCTCTCAACGAGTCTCCAGTGCTTCCTTTTTCCTCTGCTCAGCTGGGTTGCTCTGATCTGTGTGTCAATCACGTCTCCCCCCTCCCCCCCCCCCGATCCAAGGTGTGGCGCCCGAGCAAGCAAGCTACGTGAACATGGTGAAAGGGATCTCTCCACGTGCTGCAATTTCCCTGATTAGGATCTCAGACTGAATGGGGAGCTAAAGAGGACCTGTCAGCTGTCATTTAAGTCAAATGTGTTTTCAAAAATTGTTTCCTGAATCTGGAGCTCATTTGAAGGTCTACAGAAATGTACGCACAGTTGTATGCAAGTGTGTGTATATAACCTGATATGTAAAAAGTTAAAATCTCTGGTGTTTTCCCGCGTCATTATAAGTTTGTTAGTTAAAATGTTTTTAAAATCCTGGCTAAGATCACAGCTCATATGCATATACAGAGGGGTGGGGGAAGAGAAAGAGAGAGAAAGAAAGAGAGAAACAGAGAAAGAAAAAGAGAGAAAGAGAGAAAGAAAGGGGGGAAAGAGAAAGAGAGAGAGAGAGAAAGAGAGAGAAGAAAGAGACAATGAGAGAGAGAAGAAAGAGAGAGAGAAAGAAAAAGAGAAAGAGAAAGAAAGAGGGGGAAAGAGAAAGAGAAAGAGAGAGAGAGAAGAAAGAGAGAAAGAAAGAGAGAAGAGAGAGAAAGAGAGAGAGAGAAAGAAAGAGAGAAAAAAGGGGGAAAGAGAGAGAGAGAAAGAGAGAGAAGAAAGAGAAAGAAAGAGAGAAGAAAAAGAGACAGAGAGAGAGACAGAGAGAGACAGAGAAAGAGAGAAAGAGAGAGACAGAGAGAAAGAAAAAGAGAGAAAGAGAAAGAAAGAGGGGGAAAGAGAAAGAGAGAGAGAAAGAGAGATAAGAAAGAGAGAAAGAGAGAGAAAGAGAAAGAGAGAGAGAAAGAAAGAAAGAAAGAAAGAGAAAGAGAGAGGGGGAAAGAGAGAGAGAGAGAGAGTTTGATAGCTTTTTTTTTTTTTTGAATGAAAGCTGACAGTTGCTTTTTTAAAAAGCACTAAACTTGGGGGTTTTAATCCAGCTGAAATGGAAGATAATTAGAAATAGCTGGAAGGAAAACTAATAGAGAGCATGTAATCTTCCTAGACTTCCCCAAACCGCACCGTAGCATATTTTCCTTTCTTTTCCCCAAATTGTAGAAGGTGATAAAGCGGCTAATGGCAATTATCTGGGAAGGATTCCATGGCCGTTTTGGAAAGAGAACCGAGGCAGGACTTCCTTCCTCTCACAATAATTTCACATCCATAAAGTCTATCACGTTCTCATCACCCAGAAGTCTAAAAGTTGGATTTGAGTGAATTTTCATGGGAAATGGGCAGTTTGTGTACCTTGTGTAACTGAAGAGAGTCAGGAAAGCCCAGGATAGAATAAAGACACCTGCCTTGGCCTTGGGGTTGGACTAGAAGACCTCCAAGATCCCTTCCAGCCCCAGATTGTATGACCTCCATATTACACGTGTCTATTCGAGATTAGCATTGGACAATCATTTGTCCAGGATAGAATAAGGACTCCTGCCTTGGGCAAGGGGTTGGACTAGAAGACCTCCAAGGTCCCTTCTAATTCTATTGTGGGAAGCCCGTCCCCCCAAAGAATGAAATGTTTTAGGGAATATTTTAAAAGACAGAAAATTATATTTCCCCAAAGGAGAAATGGAGAAAACATGTTCTTAAAGGCAGAAAGCAGCCCCAGCCTTCCTGCATAGTAAAACAGGCTCCAGCAGATGCCTGAAGTCTTTAGAGTTGGATACTTTGTACCTATGAAGAAAGACTGGGCCAATCTATTCATAAACAAAACACCTTCATCCATAGCTTCTACAGCTGATGGGATTAAGAATTTACATTCCCGCACCCAGCTCCAAGGACAGGACATGGCCTTTAGGACATAATAGGACATAACCCATTGAAATAGTAAAAGACACAAGGCTCATTAAATTGCACAACCCCCCTGGAGCATCTCAGTCACCAAACCCAGAATCCTATAAAGATCCATCCACTCACCCAGCCACCCCAGACACATTTGCTGCTGTTATCGAACTGGTAAGGAATGGCGCAATGGCCTAGAGGTGGAGCTCTCACCTCATAATCAGGAGGCTGTGAGTTCAATCCTAGGTAGAGGCAGATATTTCTCTCTCTGGGCACAATGAGAATATATCTCCTGAACAAAACTCCTCATTGGCGACAGGAAGTGCATCTGGCCAGTAAACACTCATCTAGCTCCATTCAGTTTCCCAGACTCCACCCCGCAGGGGATTATGGGTTCATTAAAAGAAGATGATTGAAGTTTCTGGAAATCAAATAAACCTCCTTTCCTTGCAGCCAGCCAGCCTCCATTTTATTTCCAGTGCCTTTCTCCCAGCTTGGAACCAGACCGGATTTTTCTTCCCACACGATGAGTCGACGATTCTATGAAACGATATTGATGGAGATATGCAGCGGTTGTTTTCTTGGCCTGAAGCTTTTTAAAAGTCCAGATAACATAAGGGGTGAGTCAGGCCGACATGTCCCTGATTCACTGAACTAGAAGAAGGAGAATGACATGGATTTGCAAGATTCTGCTATGACAGCTAATCTCCATTTAAAAAAAAGAAAAACTCCAACTTACAGGCACAGTGGCTGTAGCTTTCCAAGGAGTAGATTTCATGGTCTACTAACTAAGTTAGTACAGTTGTGCTGCCAATATTGCTAAAGGATAACTCCTCAGGTCTAGCTAGCATCAGGGCGGAATGACAGGAGGTGTACATAGTTCTGGGACATTCAGAAGATGACAAGTTTCTCATCCAGTATGGAACATCTGCTTCCTTTAAGACGGTTCTCCTCAACCTTGACAGCTTGAAGATGTGTGGACTTCAGCTCCCAAAATTCCAGAAGGGACCTTGGAGATCAAGTGAGATCAAGAGAGGTACTTACACCACTCTATAAAGCCTTAGTAAGACCACACCCGAAATCCTGCATCCAATGTTGGTCACCACACTATAAAAAAGATGTTGAGAATCTAGAAGGAGTGCAGAGAAGAGCAACCAGGATGATTAGGGGACTGAAGGCTAAAACATACAATGAACGTTTGCAGGAGTTGGATATGTCTAGTATAATAGAAAAAGAATGACTAGAAGTGACATAATAAGAGTGTTCCAATATTTGAAGGGCTTCCACAGAGAGGAGAGGGTCAAGCTATTTTCCAAAGCACCCGAAGACCAGACAAGAAGAACGGATGGAAACTGAACAAGGAGAGATTCAACCTGGAAATAAGGAGGAATTTCCTGACAGTGAGAACAATCAACCCATGGAACAGAAGTTGCTTTCGGAAGTTGTGGGAGCTTCATCACTGGAGGCTTTCAAGAAGAGACTGGACTGCCATCTGTCAGAGATGGTGTAGGGTCTCCTGCTTGGGTGGGGGATTGGACCAGATGACCTACAAGGTCCCTTCCAACTCTGTTAATCTGTCTGTCTGTCTGCCTAAGTCTTCTAGTCCAAGGCAGGAGTCTCATACCATCCCAGCCAAATGGTTGCCCAATCTTATGTTTGGAAAGCTCTAGTGATGGATAGTATGGATAGTGGTGGATAGTATGAGAAGGCAACATTTCGCAGATCTAAGAAGATCTAAATGTGTGTTTCTCTACCTTGGCAACCTGAAGATGCCTGGACTTCAACTCCCAGAATTTGGGGAGTTGATGTCCAAACATCTCCAAGATGCTAAGATTGAGAAGCACTGCTTTAAAATATGAGAAGAAGACAGAATAGAATAAGAGAGTTGGAAGGGACCTGGTAGGTCTTCTAGTCCATTTCCCTGCTCAAGCAGGAAACCCTCTACCATTTTCTTATTATTCCTCTTTATTTTATTTATTTTATTTTATTAATTAAATTTATATACTGCCTTATTCCCGAAGGACTCAGGAACAAATATATCAAATCCCAGAAGGTATTTTACAGCTTCCAAACGAATTTAATCAGAAGGAATGGAGGATAAATGAAGATCTTAAGCCTTCCACTGCAACCCCTGGACTGACGTATAATTTGTGCACCAATTTAATATGAATTCTGTTCAAGCTTAAAAACCAGGTTTCAACCAGGAAGTAATGACGACCGGGCGGGTGGGTGGAGCCTCGCGCTTCCGTCACTACCAGTTCTCCGAACCACCCGCCGCCATCGCTACCGGTTCAGTCAAACTGGTCCAAACTGGTAGCATTTCACCCCTGGATTTATTGGACAGTCACTTGTCTGAAATGGTATAGAGTCTCCTGCTTGAGCAAAAGGGAGGGTGGACTAGAAGCCCTCCAAAGTCCCAACTCTGTTATTCTGATAATTAACGAGAGATCCAACCTAGAATTAAGGAGAAATTTCCAGACAGTCGGAACAATTAAGAGAATTGCTTGCCTTCAGAGGTTGTGGATGCTCCAATACGAACGTAGAGGTTTTAAAGAAGAGATTGGACAAGCCTGTGCCTGAAATAGTATAGGATCTCCTGCTTGAGCAGAGGGTTGGACTAGAAGACCTCCAAGGTCCCATCCAGCTCTGTTCTTCTGTTATTTATTTCTATATGTGGCCATCTCCACCATGTGGCTTACACTGCTAAAACTAGAAAAAACGATTTTCCAACTAAAAATAAAACAATAAAATTGTTTTATTTTTAAAACAATAAAAACATCCAATATGAAAAGGTACGGCAGCCAAGATAATTAGCCAGTTAACGGTTAGTGAGTTATTCCAGGAACTGGGGTTAATCTGGGGTCCATAGTAAATAAAGCCCCCCTCATTCAGGAGCGGGGAGCGGACCTGGCAGGTGTCACTGAGACCTGGTTGGGCCATGATGGGGGAGCTCCCCTCGTGGAGATGTGCCCATCAGGCTTCCGTGCATTTCATCAGCCGAGAGCTCAGGGCAGGGGCGGGGGGGTGGCGGTCATTCTAAGAGAGGGTCTTGATCCGAGGGAGACCACTGTACCTCAGATAGCCAGATGTGAGTCCCTTTTTGTGAAGTGGGGTCGTGGGGTGCAGATGGGTCTGTTGATCACGTACCTGGCTCCCTGCAACCACTGGACGTTTTTATTTTGGCTGTTCACCGCCCTGAGTCCGAAAGGAGAAGGGCGGTATAGAAATTTGAATAATAAATAAATAAATAAACAAACAAATAAATAAATAAATAAATAAATAAATCAGCAACAGCTTAAAACAATGTGCGATTTGATGTGAGCCAATGGCTGGTGAGAAAAAAATATTAGAGGAGCATGTATCTCTCTTTTACACACACACACACACACACACACACACACTGCTGATGGCCCCACCCTCACTTCAATCCATGGGGGTGGGGGGATTTTAGGAAAAAAGAAAAGAAAAGAAAAGGCAGTTATGTTCACATAACTCATGCAAATTACTCAATTTACAATCCTCAATTTACAATCATTTATTTAGTAACTTTTCAAAGTTACAACAGGGCTGAAAAAAATGACTTATGACCGTTTCCCACACTTACAACTGTTGCAGCATTCCCCCATGGTCACGTGATCGAAATTCAGAAGCTTGACACCTGACTCACATTTATGACGGTCGCAGAGTCCCGGGGTCACATGATCCCCTTCTGTGATCTTCTGACAAGTCAGTGGGAAAAGCCGCATTCACTTCAAAATCATGTGACTAATTTAACAGCTGCAATGATTCACTTAACAGCTGTGGCAAGAAAGGCCGTAAAATGGGGCAAAACTTGCTTCACAACGGTCTCACTTAGCAACAGAAATCATGGTTGTAAGATGAGGGCTACTTGTATCCTGGATAGGGAATTCTTTGTGTTCCCACAATACCTGTTCTGTCCCCAACCACACACACACACACCAAAAGATGTTCAAGAGTTAAAGACCAAACCAGTCGGCAAAATCCTATTCCTTATGATAACGGAAATTGGCAACAACCTAGTGGCTGCCTGCCAAGAGTTTATTACTTACTAAGAGGAGAGATAACTTCTCCCCGCTTCTGGTACATCAAAAGAAACAGCTTAATAATTACGGAGTCAATCAAGTCCAGAGATAATCCAGCAAACTCTATAGCAAAAGTCCAGCAATGCAGAATGGTGTGGAAGTTTTCAGCTTTGTTCGTCACAAGGTTTGACTGGCCACCACACTCCCTTTTATACCCTGTGGGGTGTGGTCCAGTGACTCAGCCTAATCTCGGGCACGTCTTTGCTTCTGTTGCACATGCTTATCTCTGCGACGCTGGCGTGGATCCAGCCAAGATTCATTACCCTCATCACTGTCCATCTGTGGCTGCGTGGACATGCTTGGCCCTGGCCCTATCTCTTGCCCTTCGGCAGACACCGAAGGCATTGCCAGAGAGGAGGGTCCCGGAGAGGGAGGCCTTGCCAACTCCTCTCCTTCACTCTCGGAGTCCTCTCCTGCCAATGACACAGGCTCAGGTAACGGAGCCACAACAATACCATTGTGAACCAGGGTTTCTCAACCTTGAGCATCTTAAGATGGATGGACTTCAATTCCTCGTATTCCCCAGGCAGCATGGCATCCAAACATCTTAGAATCAGAATAGAGCTGGGAGGGACTTTGGAGGTCTTCTAGTCCAGCCCCCTGCTCAAGCAGGAGATCCTGTACCATTTCAGACAAGTGACTGTCCAGACTCTTCTTCTGGAGGGAAGTTGTTCTACCGGTTAATTCTCCTCACTGTTAGGAAGTTTCTGCTTAATTCTAGGTTGCTTCTCTCCTTTTGATGAGTTTCCATCCGTTGCTTCTTCTCCTGCCTTCAGGGGCTTTGGAAAATAAATTGCCACACACTCCTCTTCTTTGTAGGAGTCCCTCAAATACTGGAATGCTGCTCTTATTCACTACTATCCCTCATCCCTAGTCCTTCTTTTCACTAGACTAGACCAGTGATGGGTTGCTCCCGGTTCGCACCGGTTTGCAAGAACCAGTAGTAAAAATTTGTAGTAATTCCGAGAACCAGTAATAACATTGGCCACGCCCCCGAACCGGTCCCCGGCCCTATCGCCGCTCGCTTACCCCACCCACCTCATCAGAGGCTTTTTTAAAAAAAAACTTTTAAAAGCATTTTTTCTACAACCTCTTCGGCCGAAAAAATGCTTTTAAAAGTAAAAAAAGAAAAAAGCCTCTGATGATCCCGCGGCTCAGCTGGGATCGTCAGAGGCTTTTCAAAGCATTTTTTTCTGCAACCTCTTATGGTTGTAGAAAAAAATGCTTTTAAAGGTAAAAAAAAAAAAGTTGGCCACGCCCACCCAGTCACATTACCCCCCACCAAGCCACACCCACAAAATAAGCCACGCCCACAGAACCGATAGTAAAAAAATTAAGAACCCACCCCTGGACTAGACATACCCAGTTTGGAATGGTATCAGGTTCCCTTCCTGAACAAGGGGTTGGACTAGAAGACCTCCAAAGTCCCTTTCATCCCTCTGATTCTAAGCGTAGCCTTCCCTTCAAAGAAGGGGGGGGGGGGGTTCCACCTATTCTCCAAAACACAGAACATGAAATAACAGATGGAAACCCAGCACATAGGGTCTTCTGCTGGAGCAGGGGGTTAGTCTAGAAGACCTCCAAGGTCCCTTCCAGCTCTGTCCTTCTGTTCTACTCCAACAGGGCTGAATGCATGAAGGAAAGGCATGTGAAACGGAAGCTGCAGAAAGACAAAATGAAGCCTGGAAGAGCCATGGAGAATAGATACAGATAGACACAGACTAACAGAGTTGGAAGGGACCTTGGAGGTCATCTAGTCCACTCCACCCAAGCAGGAGACCCTATACTATTTCTGACTGATGGCAGTCCGGTCTCTTCTTGAAAGCTTCCAGGGATGAAGCTCCTGTGACTTCCGAAGGCAACTTCTGTTCCATGGGTTGACTCCCCCTCCCTCCTTACACACACACACACACACACACACACACACACACACCCTGCAGTGCAGTTGTCACTCCTATTACTAAACCCCCCCCTCTTTTTTGGGCAGGGGAGTTAGCCCCAAAGCAGGAAAACTGTATAGCATCTCCTGCTTGAGCAGGAGGGGGTTGGACTAGAAGACCTCTGAGGTCCCTTCCGACTCTTGTTATTCTGTTATTCTTTGCCCAGCAGCAGGAAGATCACGGAGGATATGGAAATGGAAATTGGAAAAAGGACCTTGAGCTCTTCAATTGGTAAATAAGCCGGGCCTGATAATAGGCTGCCGAAATTAACTTAATAGCCTAAGTATAGAGAGGGGCGTTTGACAGGCAAGGCGGTTGGCCTGCCTCGGTGCTCAGAATTCACAATTTGTTCTACCAGAAACACAAAAGAGCCTGCCTGGGGTTTCCGCTTGGCGAGGGATGCAACAGCTCGAGAAATGGGGCAGAGAATGGGGGCAGAAGGAGGGGGTCCATCAGCCAGAGAATGGGGGCAGAGGGGGAGTCCTTCCCCTGTTCGAGCCACCAGCCTTCCCGTACGTAAACTATGTGAGTCTTTGGGGTGTCAGAGGTTGTTTAATCTGAAGATGGGAGTTGAAATGGACGGGGTTATAGTTGTTTGCATTTTACGTATTTATTTCACGCGGTGCAGCGAAATGCAACAGAGGGCAATAAAATTCACAGGAACGATGTATAAAGCGTGCATCGAAATGTAAAACACAAAGCAGCGAATGGTTTTAAAAACACACAGATGAGCGATGAATAAAATTGGGGATGAAAGTAAATTATGCACGAGCACTTACTGGAGTGACTCAACCTACAGCCGGGTATCTCTAGCCATTGGATGGCACTGCCCGCAAGGGGATGCATTTCATGCAGGGATCCAGAGAACCTTCTGAGGGGGCTTTGCGTCGCAATATGGCCTCCCCACAGTCACAGTTAGGATTATTGACCTAATAATGGGGGTGCAATGGAGACTAGCCTCCTCGTGGTGCACCCTGGGCAACAGGGTTTGATCACGGCTAAATA
This sequence comes from Arizona elegans, assembly GCA_022577455.1. Lineage (NCBI taxonomy): Eukaryota > Metazoa > Chordata > Lepidosauria > Squamata > Colubridae > Arizona > Arizona elegans. The sequence continues at coordinate 105,201 of JAKOOJ010000062.1, read as the reverse complement.
GTTTCCATCATCTGTACAAGCGGCTGGCCCTGTGACTGTTGGCGGGTGTGTTGTTTTCTTTCTGTTTGTAATGGCAAATCCCTTCTGTATAAACAGCGAGCGCTGATGATGTTACCTAAATGGGTAATGAAATGTCTTCAAGAAAACTACCAAGCTCAGAGAGTACCAAGGACCTAATACTTCTTCTCCTCCTCCTCCTCCTCCTCCTCCTCCTCCTCTCCCTCCCAGTACTGATGATGTTCCCTAGTTGGGTCATGAAACGTCTTCAAGAAAACTACCAAGCTCAGAGAGCACCAAGGACTCCACAGTTCTTTTCCTCTTTCTCCTCCTCCTCCTCTTCACAAACCCCAAGAAAACTACCAAGCTCAGAGAGCACCAAGGACGTCACAGTCCTCCTCCTCCTCCTCCTCCTCCTCCTCCTCCTCCTCCTCCTCCTCCTCCTCCTCCTCCTCCTCCTCTTCCTCTTCCTCCTCCTCCATCATACTGATGATGTTACCTAGGTGGATAATGCAACTTTCTTCAAGAAAACAACCAAGCTCAGAGAGCACCAAGGACCCCACAGTCCTTCACCACCTCCAGTCCAGAAGTGGGATACTCCACTTCTGAGGAGAGCAAAGGAGTTTGGTGCAGCCCTCGTCTTCATGCTGCTTCCCCAGCCAGAAGATCAGAGTTTTCCATCATGCAGTTCAACCCCAGTGTCTTCTTCTCCTATTCTGAAGGGCTGCTTCTCAGCCTTGGCAACTGACCCATGGCTGCCTGGGGGATTCTGGGGGGTGATCTACAAAGGACCGATCTGCTAGCCCTGCCGTGAAATTTAAACCCCTGGCTTCTTTGTTCACTTGGGCTCTGCAGGTTGTGCACCTCCATCAAAACAGGGAGTGAGGAACAAGGGCACGATTAGAGATGCAAGCCCTTCCGTCAGGCCTCAGGGGAAACTGAGTCAGCCAAGAAGAGGGATCAAGCTTTTCTCCAAGAATGAAAGAAAGCCTGCAGATGCATCAAAAGTTCAATGTATGCACAAAACACAGTTATCCTTCATTACTCATTGAAAAGTCCAGGGAGTTCAGTCAAGAATAGCTCTCTCTCTCTCTCTCTCTCTCGCTCTCTCTCTCTCCCTCTCTCTTTGTCTCTCTCTCTCTCTCAGTCTCTCTCTCTCCCTCCCCCTCCCCCTCTCTCCCTCCCTCGCTCTCACTCTGTGTGTGTGTGTGTCTCTCTCCCCCTCTCCTTCTCCCTCTCTCTCTCTCCCTCCCTTGCTCTCCCTCTCTCTCTTTCTCTCTCTCTCCCTCTCTCTCCCTCTCCTTCTCCCTCTCTCTCCCTTTCCCTCCCTCTCCCTCCCCCTCTCCCCCTCTCCCTCCCTCTCTCTCTCTTTCTCTCTCTCTCTGTCTCTCTCTCTCTCAGTCTCTCTCTCTCCCTCTCCCTCCCCTTCTCCCTCTCTCCCTCCCTCGCTCTCACTCTGTGTGTGTGTGTCTCCCCCTCTCCCTTTCTCTTTCTCTCTCCCTCTCCTCCCTCTCTCTCTCTTTCTCTCTCTCAGTCTCTCTCCCTCCTTCTCCCTCTCTCTCCCTCCCTCGCTCTCCCTCTCTCTCTCTCTCTCCCTCTCCTTCTCCCTCTCTCTCCCTCTCCCTCGCTCTCCCTCCCCCCTCTCCCTCTCTTCCTCCCTCTCTCTCTCTCTCTCTCTCTCAGTCTCTCTCTCTCTCTCCCCCCCCTCTCTCTCTTTCTCTCAGTCTCCCTCTCTCCCTCCCTCAATCTCGCACACTCTCTCTCTCTCTCTCTTTCTCTCTCTCTCTCTCTCTCCAGCAGATCTGCTTTCCATTCCTGGGGAAAATCCTCAGTGGAGACCATCTTCTGCTCTGGGCTTAAGCTTTTTGCATCTTCACAGATCTTCTCTTTTCCCTGCCTTCAGCTGCTTCCTCCAAGGCCGAGCCACGTGCAGCTGCTCGCTGGGCCAGGGGGTTTATGGCTGGCTTTGATAAGAACAAATTTGTTACATTAATGGGCCCGTTGTGATTTATGGCTTCAACATTCCCGTATGCACATGTGGGAAATTGTTCTCAGCTGGACAACATTAGAGTTTGTTGTTTTTTTATGTGGACAGAGATAGTTACTGGCTAAAGGAACTTGAGAAGAACAGGAGATCTGAAGAATTTTACGTTGGAGGCCAGGAGGTCCAAGTGGGTTAGACATCCTGGTTCAGGTGAAAAGCAAGACCTAGAGGTTATCCCATGACTGACCTTTGTGTCCTTAGCGTTTGAGGTATCTTATCTCCCCTTATTTGCAAACAAACCATTTTTAAACCAGGCTCCAAAGAACGGTTCAGAGTTGGAAGGGACCTTGGAGGTCTTCTAGTCCAACCCCCTGTGGCCATGTTGGCAAACCTATGGAACGCGTGCCAGAAGCTGCACACAGAACCATCCCGCGAGGGATGTGCGGCATTGCTGGCTCCTCATCTGCATTCCTATGCACACACATGCACCGGTCAGCTTCCCCTTTACCAGGCGAACCTGGTAAAAAGTGTTAGATTGGCGCAGGAATGGAAGACGTGACCAGCTCGTTACATAGTACTTTTTATTAAGAACAGAAACAGTAGCAAGACTGGCTGTGCGCTGCCGGAGCTCTCCTTATATTTGCTCCGGCAGTCGCACCACCCCCTGCCTGGGATCCAAACTTTCCCGCCTAATGGCTGGTAGCCAATCCGGGCGGATGTCCTTATAAGGACATAACACTCCTCCCCTCTTAGTCTGCAAATAGTCAATGTTCATTTATGAAAGTCACGTAATCACGCAGGTATGTAGGACGCCTCGGCGCCCTAGTTGACCTGCGCAGTCTCATTTCTTCTCCGTCTCCGGCCTGGATGGACGGGGTTCTTTCGTCTCCTGGTTCCCTCTCCGGAACCGGGCTCGGTTCGGCTGTCAAGTGAGCGGGGTCCCCCCCAGCGCCTCCGGCCGGACCGCAGACCTTGGATGGCTGGTTCTGGTGGTCTTCCTCCTGGCTTGTGGGTCTATCGCCTCATCTCGGTTGCTCGGTTCCGACCTGGGAAGAGCGTCTGAGTCTCGGTAGGTCTGCCGCTTGCTCCTCCCTGGTCTCCCGGGCGCTGCGGTTCGGTTGCGGTCCGGCTTGCTGCTGGTTGGGTGGTGGTTCCGTTCGGTGCCCTCGGGTCCGGTCCGCCGGCTGCGGGTGGTGCTGGCTTGCGTTGTGCTGTCCGACCTCGCAGGGGTGGCGTTGGTCCCCTCGGTTGGGCTGGCGTTGGTCTACCCCGTCTGGTTGGTGGTGGTCGACCTGGTCGGGATGTTGTTGCGGGACTCCCTCTGCGGGGCGGCAGAGGTCTCCCCTGCCGGAGTGGTGTAGGTCTCCCCGGCCGGGTTGTTGTCGGCTTCCCCTTCCCCCTAGTCCCTGGTCTACCATCGGATGGTGCCTGGGGTCATCCGGGTCGGGTTGATGGTTCTTGGCTGTCTTCTGAGATGGGCGGGGGTCCCTCTCGCCGGGGAGTCGTGTGCCACCCTCGCCCATGGGTGGTGGGGTGCCCGTCGTGGCTGGGTCCCGGTCTACTCGCCTGGAGCTGCGGTCTCCCTGGCTGGGCTGGCGTAGGCTGCCGCCACTGGTGGGGTGCGCTGCTCCTCCACTGGGCAGGTCCCGGTCTACTAGCGGGCTGGGTTGGTGGTCCCTGGCCCTGTTGTGCCGAGTGCCCACCTGGCTGGGTTGGTGCTGCCATCCCCCGTGCGGTTGGCCCCGGTCTACCTCGCTGGACTGCCGACGTGACAGTGCCTGGTAGTGTGCTGGGCCGACCTCGTCGGGATGGCGTTGCTCTGCCTCGCAGGGGTGTTGTAGGCCTACCTCGTCTGGGTGTGGTAGGTCTACCTCGCTGGGGTGTTGGAGGCCTACCTCGTCTGGGTGTTGTAGGCCTCCCTCGTCAGGCTGGTTTTCGTGCGCTCCCCCCCCACCTTTTCCGGAGTTGGTCGATGTGCCGTCTACAGACCTGTCCATCTTCCAACTCGACGGTGTAGGATTTGGGGCCGGTTGTGCTGGCAATCCTTCCCTTCAGCCACTTAGGAGGGCCGTTGAAATTCAGCACGAAAACTGAATCTCCCTTGCTGAAGGCGCGGAGCGGGCGGCTGGCGGTTGTGGTCACTTCCGGGCTGTATTGGGGGTGCAGCCGGTCCAAGGGTGACCTCAACCTTCTGCCCATCAGCAGCTCGGCCGGGCTCTTGTGGGTGGTGGCATGCGGCGTGATGTGTTGGGTGAGGAGGAAGTTATCTATGCGTTCTTGCCAGTCTCCCGGGCCCATCTTGGTGAGGGCTTCTTTGGTGAGCCTGACCATGTGTTCAGCTTGTCCGTTTCCAGCCGGCCTGTACGGGGCGGACAGGGCGTGGCGGATGCCCAGTCCTGCCAGGAAGGACTCCATTGCCAGGGATGTGAGCTGGGGGCCGTTGTCCGAGACTAGCATGTCCGGTAGTCCGTGTGTGGCGAACAGGCGGCGCAGGGCTCGGATCGTCGCTTCTGTTGTGGTAGATGCCATGGGTGTCACCTCGAGCCACTTGGAGAAGGCATCTACCACGATGAGGAGGTGTCGCCCTTGCATCGGACCCGCGAAGTCGATGTGGATCCTCGACCAGGGATTGCTGGGGGTCTCCCACTTCGCGACTTTGGATTGCGGCGGCGCTGGACAAACTTCTTGGCACGGGTCACATCTGGAGACCCATTGCTCAATGTCTCTGTCCATAGAGGGCCACCAGACGTAACTCCGTGCCAGGGCCTTCATGCGGACGATGCCCGGATGCCCTTTGTGCAGTGTCTCTAACGTCCGCCGTTGCAGGGAGCTTGGGATCAGCACCCTGTCTCCCCATAGCAGACAGCCCTTTATGGTGGACAGCTCCTTCTGTTTCCTGGTGAACGGGCTGAACCTCTCCTCTGTCTTTTCCGATGGCCACCCTCTGAGGATCCAGGACTTCACTTGGCGGAGTGTGGGGTCCTTTTGGGTGTGAACGGCCACATCTGCGGATGACACTGGGCAGCTGGCGTCGTCATCTATATGGTATAGGTGGAGCGTGGGGGCTGGGTCTTTGACTGGATTCTTCGACGGGCATCTACTGAGTGCGTCGGTGTTCCCTATGGCTGTGCCCGGCTGGTGCACGAGCCTATAGGAGTAGCCAGCTAGGAAGATGGCCCATCTCGTCATCCGTGGAGACATGAAGGTCGGGGTGGGTTGGTCACCTGCGAGGAGTCCCAGGAGTGGCTTGTGATCGGTGACTATGGTGAAGCGTCTTCCGTAGAGATATTCGTGGAAGCGCTTCACTCCTGCCACGATGGCCAGGGCTTCTTTGTCCAGCTGACTGTAGCTCCGTTCTGCGCCGGACATGGTTTTCGAGAAGTATGCGATTGGGGCTTCGGTGCCGTTGGGCAGTTCGTGGCTGAGGGCGTAGGGCGACACATCACAGGTCAGCTTGATGGGGAGCGTCTCGCTGTATTGGATGAGGACGCTTTTGGACGTCAATAGTCCTTTTATGGCTCGGAATACTGCTTCCTCTTCCTGGCCCCACTTCCAGGACGCCGATTTTCCCAGCAGGCGGTGAAGTGGCTCAGCAACTGTGGCTTTCTGTTTTAGAAAGATTGCATAGAAGTTGAGCAACCCAAGGAATGCCTGAAGCTCCGTTTTGTTTTTTGGGCTTGGGGCTTCATGGATTGCTTCCACTTTTGATTTGGTGGGGTGGATGCCTGTGCTATCAATGAGATAGCCCAGGAACTCGACTTCCTGTACTCCTATGATGCACTTGTCCCGCCTGACCCTCAAGCCCTTGGCCTTGAACCGCTGCAGGACAAGCCTGAGCCTTTCAAGGAGTTGAGTTCGTGAGTCCCCGGAGATTAGCACATCGTCGAAGTAGGGCACCACCCCTGGAACGCCTTGGAGAAGGCGTTCCATCATAGATTGGAAAATGCCGGGGGCAGCGCTGACTCCAAATTGGAGGCGGTTACATTTGAATGCCCCCCTGTGCGTGACAATTGTTTGTGCCTCCGCCGTTTTTTCATCCACTGGCAATTGCTGGTAAGCCTGGGCCAGGTCCAGTTTCGCGAAAATTGAGCCGGATCCCAGAGAATGCAATAGGTGCTGCACCACTGGGACCGGGTATGCGCTCTGTGCCAACGCCTTGTTGATGGTACAACGGTAGTCGGTGCAGATGCGCACAGACCCATCATGCTTCAGTGGGGTCACAATGGGGGTCTCCCATGAGGCATGATCGATCGGTTCCAGGATGCCCTGGGCGATCAGCTTATCCAGCTGCTCATCTACTTTGGGCCGCAGGGCAAATGGAACCTGGCGGGGCTTCAGCCTAATTGGGGTGATTCCCTTGTCCAGATTGAAAGAGATTGGCCTCCCCACAAATGTCCCCAGCTTACCATCGAAGACTTCCTTGAACTCTTCGATGAGGTTGTCGAGTTCGTCCCTGCGAATTTGGTTGATGCCTTCGATTGAAAGCCCCAGTGGCTTGAACCACTCCACTCCTAACAGGTTCGGTCGGTTGTCCTTCACGACGGTGATGGGGAGCTCGCCTTCGAATTCTTTGTAGGCAACTCGGATGTTGGCTCTTCCTAACACTCCGATGGGGTTCCCCCCAAAGTCGACGAGCTTGGAGTGTAGTGGCTTCAGCTCTCGCTTGGTGATGCTGGGTTGCAGGCGCTTCAGCTGCTGCCAATCCATGATGGAGTAGACTGAGCCAGAGTCTACCTCCATGTTGCAGGGTGCTCCTTCCACGTGGATGGTCACGTGGAACTTGGTGGCATTGTCTGAAGTCGTGTGTGCGATGGTCGTCTGGTGGACCGCTCCACTCCGGGGAAACTCGTCGTCTCTGCGTCTGGAAGGGCCAGAGGACCGTTTGGATGATCTCTGGTACTCCTTCCAATTCTCGCGGGGACGGTGGCTGGAGGGCTCTGGGGCTGGTTCCTCGGCTCTGCAAGCTTCGGCGATGTGACCCCTTCTGTTGCAGCGTCGGCAGGTCGCATCTCTCCACTTGCAGGTTGCCCTGGCATGGTCCCCTCTGCAGCTGGCGCAGCGCTCCCCCTTGTAGCTCCGTTGGGCGGTTTCCCGCCTTGGGGGTCTGGATACTTTGTGTACGGTGGACTCCCCCTACGACTCGGATCCAGCTGTGGAATCCTCTGTTGATGATTGCGCTGTGGAGTGAATCTTGTGGATTCCCTTTGCTCTGCTTACTGCAGCAGCTGCTTTCTCCGAGATTTCGGATGTGGTGGCTTCCTCCACCACATCCTTGAGCACGAGTTTCTTCCTGCTCAGGAATTTCTTCTGCAGGCCTCTGTCCCTCATGCCGAAAACCACGCGGTCAGCGATGGCATTGTCCACGTGGTCGAACTCACAGCTGGCTGCGATCTGGCGTAGGGCGGCCACGAATTCCTTGATAGTCTCACCTTCCATCTGATCCCTCTGATGGAAGGTGAAACAGTTCGCCACCGGTGTTCCGGTTGGGGCATAGTGGTCTTCCAGGATTTGCAGCAGGTCTGCCCATGGCACTTCTTCGATGTCTCGTGGTGCTACGAGATCGATTGCCATATCGAGGACCTCAGAGCCGCAGTTGGCCAGGAAAATGCCCTTTTTCCGGTCATCATCGGCATCCCTGATGTTGTTGCCTCTCAGGTATTGCCGGAATTTCACTACGTAGGATTTCCACTTGTCCTTCCCTGGGCGGAAAGGAGCAAGGGCTGGCAAAGTGACTTCAGCGGATGCCATGCCTTTGGAAATGCCTACTGTAGTTTCAGGTGCCGGAGTCTTGATCTTGTTGGCTTGGTGCCGTGAGGTTCGTTTCTTCTCTCTAGTCCTTCGTCGCCAGTGTTAGATCGGCGCAGGAATGGAAGACGTGACCAGCTCGTTACATAGTACTTTTTATTAAGAACAGAAACAGTAGCAAGACTGGCTGTGCGCTGCCGGAGCTCTCCTTATATTCGCTCCGGCAGTCGCACCGCCCCCTGCCTGGGATCCAAACTTTCCCGCCCGATGGCTGGCAGCCAATCCGGGCGGATGTCCTTATAAGGACGTAACAAAAAGCCCCCCTGGTCACGGCCATTATATGCTCTTCTAAAGACAGTCGCGTGTCCAGGAGGACACCCAAGTGGCAAACCCTCTCCGTGGGGGCCAATGACTCGCCCCCAATAGCCAGCGATGGCACCAGCTGGCTATATCGGGACGCCAGGAGCCACAGCCACTCAGTCTTGGAGGGGTTGAGTCGGAGCCTGTTTCTCCCCATCCAGACCCGCACGGCCTCCAGGCACTGGGACATCACATCAAGGGCATCATTGGGGTGGTCTGGGGTGGAGATGTACAGCTGAGCGTCATCAGCGTACAGATGGCACCGCACCCCAAAACCACGGATGATCTCACCCAGCAGCTTTACATAAGTGTTGAACAGAAGGGCCAAGAGGACCGACCCCTGCGGCACCCCACACATAAGGCACCTCGAGGATGACCTCTGCCCCCCTGCCAACACAAACTGCGATATGTAGTTGAATTAAATGTTCTGTTTTCTTCTGAAACTTTTCTTTTCTTGGCCTACCAGGGGTTGAAAAGCTCAATAAATCGTGTGCCAGCGGGTGTTGCACATTGGTGGTTGTGACACATATTTTGAGTGACAGGGAGTTGCAGCAGAGGGGTAAAAGAGCCACATCCGGCTCTGGAGCTGCAGACTGCTGACCCCTGGTATAGGAAATTCTATACGGTTTCAGACAAATGACTGTTCAATCTCTTCTTCAAAACTTCCAGTGATGGAGCATTCACAACTTCTGGAGGCAACTTCTGTTCCGCTGGTTGATTGTTCTCACTGTCAGGAAGATTCTCCTTAGTTCCAGGTTGCTTCTCTCCTTGTCCAGTTTCCATCCGTTGCTTCTTGTCCTCCCTTCAGGTGCTCTGGAGAATAGGTTGACCCCCTCTTCTTTGTGGCAGCCCCCCAAATATTGAAAGACTGCTACCATGTCCCTTCCCTCCAGATCGACTTTGAGAGAAGGACCATGGGCTCTGTCCTGGACCTTGTGCCCTTCAGCATTTTTATCAAGAATTTGGCATGAGGAGGTTGACAGGATAGTCATCATGTTTGCAAAGGACAGCCAAGAAGATTATAGGAAGCTCACTTCCTGTTATTCAGGATGCAAAGCCTTGTTAGAGACCCCACACACCCGATTTACGGTCTGTTCCTGTTGCTGCCCTCTGGGAGGAGGTTTCGAATTTCGAAGTATTCCTAAGCAGGACTTCCAGATTCTGTGACAGCTTTGTTCCCAGGCCATCGCGAAGATTTGTTTGTTTGTTTTTTTAATTTGATTTATATGCCGCCCTTCTCCGGAGACTCAGGGCGACTTACAATGCGTTAAGCAATAGCCTTCATACTTTTGTATATTTTATACAAAGTCAGCTTATTGCCCCCACAAACTGGGTTCTAAACTCACCTACCTTAGAAAGGATGGAAAACTGAGTCAACCTTGAGCCTGGCGAGATTCGATCTTACTTTAATTGCAGACAGCTGGTGTTAAATTGCAGTGCCTTGTCTGCAGAGCTATCCAGGCTCCTTACATGTACAAGTACATATATACATCCGGACTGGACTGTGTTGTTTCTCTGTGCCATAGAATATATGTGGGTATATGCATCATTTTGTATTTATTCATTTATTCATTTATTTATCTATCTTATCATGTTTATGTAGGGTAAAATTGGATTTGGACCCTTTGAGAGCTCCATGCGTCAAAATTTCATTTTAATGTATGCCAATTAGTCTACATTCAAAGTGACGATAAAGTTATTCTAAGTCTTCTTCTAAACAAGACAACCTTGCGAAGGATGCCTTACACTTGAGGTAGAAGAGAGAAGATTCAAAAACTTCTAGAGAACTTAGGCCAGAGGTCTTCAAACTTGGCAGCTTTAAGACTTGTGGACTTCACAAGTCTTAAAGCTGCCAAGTTTGAAGACCTCTGATTTAGGCAGTGGGCCGAGATGAAGAAGAGGCAAGCCAACAGGGAGAAAGACACAGACCTGCCTTTGGGTGGGAAAGCAGAAGGCTCAAGGCTAGGATGGAGAGACTTCGCTTGGCAGTCGAACGTGGGATGGGGATCTGAAGGTCCTCGGTGACCACAAACTGAACACCGGCCAGCAGCGTGATGGAGCTGCTAGAAGGTAATGGTTCTCCTGGGGGACATTAGCCAATGCTGAGTGTCCAAATCGCAGGAAGCAACTGTTCCTGCCTTAGTCAAGCTCCACTTGGCGTCTCTCCAGTCCGAGAAGGACGTTGACAAAATGGAGTAAGTTCAGAGAAAGGGTAACAAGATGGAGAGAAGGTCCTTTGAGGCACGGTAGATTATGTGGGCCTGCTTAGCCTGCGGAAGTGAAGACTTGGGGGAGATGTCAGATGCTTGTCAAAGAAGAGGGGAGTAGGCTTTCTCTGGGGCCCCGGAGGCCAGGACCAGAAACTGCTGGAAATAAGTTCAAGTTGGAGATCTCGAAGAATTTCGTGATCTGGAAAGATCTGGTTGTATCATGTTGTGAAGTGGTGGGTTCCTCTTCTGCCCAAATCATAGAGTTATAGAATAATAGGGCTGGAAGGGACCTTCGAGGTCTTCTAGTCCAACCCCCTGCTCTAGCAGGAATACCATCCTTGACAAATGGTTGTCCAATCTTTTCTTGAAAATATCCAGGGACGGAGCAACCATAATCTCTGGAGGCCAGCTGTCCGATTGATTAATTGCTGTTGTTGTCAGGAAATTCCTCCTTACTTCTAGGTTAATGGAATAACAGAGTTGGAAGGGAACTTGGAGGTCATCTAGTCCAACCTCCTGTCTATAGGAGTCTATACCATTTCAGACAAATGGTTGCCCAGTCTCTTCTGAAAAACCTTCCACTGCCTGGAAATTGCTCCTTTGTTCTAGGTTATTTCTCTCCTTGGTTAGTTTCCATTGTTTCTTGTCCTGCCTTCTGATGCTTTGGAGAATAGTTTGACTCCCTCTTCTTTGTGGCAACTCCTGAGATATTGGAACACAGTTCTCGTGTCACCCCTAGTCCTTCTTTTCATTAAATAGACATACCCAAATCCAGCAACCATTCTTCCTATGTTTTAGCCTCCAGTCCACTAATCATCTTTGTTGCTCTTCTCTGCACTCTTTCCAGAGTCTCAACATCTTTTTTACATCCTGGTGACCAAAACTGGACGCAGCGTTCTTACTAAGGCCTTATAAAGTGGTATTAACACTTCTCATGATCTTGGCAATTTCTCCTTAGTTCTACGTTGCTTCTCTCCTTGATTAGTTTCCATCCTTTGCTTCTTGTCCTGCCTTCAGGTGGTTTAGAGAATACCTTGACTCCCTCTTCTTTGTGTTGGATCTCTCTATAGTTCTTTCTACCTAGAAGTAGATTTAACTTCTAGGTAGGACCTCTTCTTCTCAAAAACTGGATGGATGTCTGTCCAAAACGCTGCATTGGGCAGAGGTTGGACTAGATGACATCTGAGGTCCCTTCAACCTTCTACCATTTGAGGGTTCCATAGCATTTCCAATTTGAGTTGTCTGCAAATCAGGGCGAGGGGCTGCCTGCTCAAAGCGCCCTTACTCCTGAAGATAAATTAGCAATGTCACATTTATTTAATAACTGACTAAACCAAACTTTTCCTGATTCTAATTAGGATCTCCTCCTAATTAGGAGGTCTCGATTTGCACATGATTTTAACTACATGGACCCAAAATGTGTAAATTAACTGGGTTTCATTAGCAAATATGTGTAAGTGCCTAAAAAAATACACCTTTCATGATGAGATGTTTTTCAGGTGTCAAATGCCATGGATTGAGAGAACCGAAATGGACCAAGTTTGACAGATAAATCAAAATAGTACATGGGAATGAAAGCACCCCTTGGAAAGTCAGATTAACAGAGTTGGAAGGGATCTTGTAGGTCATCTAGTCCAACCCCCCACCCAAGCAGGAGACCCTACACCATTTCTGTCAGACGGCAGTCCAGTCTCTTCTTGAAATCTTCCAGGGATGAAGCTCCCACAACTTCTGAAGGCAACTTCTGTTCTATGGGTTGATTGTTCTCACCATCAGAAAAATTCTCCTTATTTCCAGGTTGAATCTCTCCTTGATCAGCTTCAATCTATTATTCCTTGTCTGGCCTTCGGGTGCTTTGGAAAATAGCTTGACCCCCTTCCTCCTCTCTGTGGCAGCCCCTCAGATATTGGAAGACGGCTCTCCTGTCTCCCCTGGTCCTTCTCTTCACTAGACTAGCCAGGTCCAGTTCCTGCAACCATTCTTTGTATGTTTTAGTCTCCAGTCCCCTCATCATCCTGATTGCTCTTCTCTGCACTCTTTCTAGAGTCTCAACATCTTTTTTATAGTATGGTGACCAAAACTGGATACAGTACTCTAGGTGTGGTCTTCCTAAAGGTTTATAGAGTGGTGTTAGTATCTCTCTTGATCTTGATTATATCCCTCTGTTAATGCAATTTAGGATTGCGTTGGTTTTTTTGGCTGCTGGCTCATATTTAGCTGGTTGTCCATTAAGACTCCAAGATCCCCTTCACAGTTACTGCTATTAAGCCTGGTTTCACCCAGTCTGTATGTGTCCTTTTGGTTTTTGTTGCCTAAGTGTAGGACTTTACTTTTCTCCATATTGAATTTCATTTTCTTAGATAGGGTTAGATAGTCAAGATTGGTGCCTTGTTAAAAATACCCTGACCTGTAGCAAGAAATGGGCTCCAGAGTTGTAACAGATGAGTTCCATTTGTCAGCCTATTGAGTTTGGATATTTATAGGAAAGGTTTAGTTCTAGGTGAGCGCTCCTCCTCCCTACCCCCTACCCCCCACCCCTCAGAATAGCCTACTTTGAGTTGCTCCTAACCCTCTTAAATTCATTCCTGCCTAGGAAGCCCTTGAGAAGGCTCTGGCTCCCTGCATACTCCTTAGCGCTTCTCTCCTAGATAAATACTTGGCTTCATTTGGGGCTAATGGGGCACCACCTCCAAGTTCATTGAACAAAGTCAATAGTGAAGTTAAGGTTCTTTGCTGATTAAGCATGCCGCTGATCTGTGATCTTGTACCGTTAACTCCGTTACCTTCAACTGCCAGCATATTTCATCCGTCGGGCAGACTCCCAGGAGTGAGTTCGGCTGGAAGGTTGAGTAAAGCAAGAGGCAGCAGCATCTAGTCCAGAGTCGTTCTCTTTGGTTGGAAAAAGGCAGACCAAGGAACTAGGCAGCAACCTGTCCTCTTAAGCAACACAAGACCCACAAACAAGACAATCGTTACAATATTAGGGGAGGGTCCTTGGTGCTCTCTGAGCTTGGTAGCTTTCTTGCACACATTTCATGACCCAACTAGGTAACATCATCAGTGCTAGAAAGGAGTGGGGTTGGAGGAAAAAGAAGAGGAGGAGGAGGACTGCGAAGTCCTTGGTGCTCTCTGAGGTTGAAGGTTTTCTTGCAGACATTTCATGACCCAACTAGGTAACATCATCAGTGCTAGAAGGGAATGTGGTTGGAGGAAGAGGAGGAGGAGACCGTGGGGCTGTTGATGGCGACTGGGCTTGATCTTTTCTTGCAGACATTTCATGACCCAACTATTTCCATGCTAGCAACCAAGTTGGGTTATGAAATGTCTGCAAAAAAACAACCAAGCTCAGAGACCACCAAGGACCCCACAATACTCCTCCTCCTCCTCCTTTCACAAAAGGGGATCACATCACCTGGGACACTGCAACCATCATAAATATTAGCCAGTTGCCAAGGGTCCAAATTTTGATCACATCATCAGGGGGATTTTGCAACGGTTGTAAGTGTGAAAAACTTACCATAATCACTTTTTTCAGTGCCATTGAACAGTCATTAAACAAACTTTTGTAAGTTGAGGGCTACCTGTAATATAAGAAGAGCAAACCATTTCTTTCTCTCTCCCTCCCTCTCCTCTTCCTCCTCCTCCTTTTCCTCCTCCCCTCCTCTTCTCCACAAACCCACTGCCTTCTGGCTGATGATGTCACCTAGTTGGGTTATGAAACACCTTCAAGAAAACACCAAACTCAGAGAGCGTCAAGAACCCAACAGTCTTCCTCCCCCCCTCCCCTCCCTTCCCCCTCTCCCTCCTCCTCCTCCTCCTCCTTGTACTTCAAAAGCCAAGAGTCACCTCTGCTGAATCCCTGGAGATGCAACCTTCTCCTGCATGTGAGAACTGTGATTGAAGAGCCATTTCTGAGCATGAGAAATGGACTTTCTCAACAACATCAAGAGACCCAGGCAGAGAAATCAATTCTCATGCATTGCCTTTCGCTAACCTAAAAGAGGAAAGTTGAATTCCTGGGAGCTTTGAGGCTCTGCTCCATCAAGGACCAGCTGGCTTGAAATTTGGGTCTGTGCTTTCATTTGCATGGAAATATGTGATTCCCACTTCAGTGGGAGGGAGCAGTTTGCCTATTTGCATACATCCGTATGGCAACCCGAGGTGAGACGTCTATAAAATCACCCAAGCAACCATTTAGAATGGATAAAACCCTAGAAAATGTTAATAATAAAAATGATCGCGACAGTTAGCATTGTAAGATGATCCCGCTGGAACAATGTTCTTAAAGGGCTGGCTGACTTTGTCATTTTTTCTCAAGGGGATCAGAGGAAGATCCAGGGATCCAGGGGCATTCAAAAGAGTTAATATGGCAGCCACAATCATGGAATCCGAGCCCTGCTACCTCTTTAGGTGCATTTGAGGGGCTTTGAATGCGTGGTTGGGGATGTGAGGTGTTTTTTTAAAAAGTAGGGCTGACACAGGAAGAGGGCCTTGTTTTATTCCCCAAAGCCCCTGAAGGCAGGACAAGAAGCAACAGATGGAAACTGAACAAGGAGAGAAGCAACCTGGAACTAAGGAGGAATTTCCTGACACTGAGAACAATTAACCAGAAGTTGTGGGTGCTCCAACTCTGGAAGTTTTCAAGAAGAGAGTAGAGAGCTATTTGTCTGGGATGGTAGGAGGACTCCTGCCTTGAGCAGGAGTTGGAGTAGCAATAGCAATAGCCCTCAGACTTATATATCACTTCACAGGGCTTTCCATCCGTCTCTAAGCGGTTCACAGAGTCAGCCTCTTGCCCCCAACAATCTGGGTCCTCATTTTACCCACCTTGGAAAGATGGAAGGCCTAATCAACCTTGAGCCTGGTGAGACTGGAACTGCTTAACTGCCGTCAGCTGTCAATCAGAAGAAGTAGCTGCAGTATTGCACTCTAACCACTGCACCACCATGGCTGTTAGGTAGAGTAGAAGACCTCCAAGGTCCCTATACAGCCCTAGGAGTCCATATTCTATCTTTCTATATCTATCTATCTATCTATCTATCTATCTATCTATCTATCTATCTATCTATCTATCCTTCTGTGTGTCTATCCTACCTTATCCCTCTACCTACTATAGCTGTCTGTCCATCTGTCTATATCTATCTATCTTTATCTGTCTCTCTAGCTCTATCTACTCTATCTACCTACCTATCGATTCATCTATATCTATCTATCATTTATCTATGTCATCTGTCTACCCTATCTATCTATCTATCTATCTATCTATCTATCTATCTATTTCTGTCATCTATCTATCATCTATCATCTATCTATCTATCTATCTATCTATCTATTTCTGTCATCTCTCTATCTATCTATCTATCTATCTATCTATCTATTTCTGTCATCTATCTATCTATCTATCTATCATCTATCTATCATCTATCTATCATCTCTATCTATCTATCTATCTATCTATTTCTGTCATCTATCTATCTATCTATCTATCTATCTATCTATCTATCTTTTTCTGTCATCTATCTATCTATCTATCTATCTATCATCTATTTCTGTCATCTATCTATCTATCTATCTACCTATCTATCATCTATCTATCATCTATCATCTCTATTGATCTATCTATCTATCTATCTATCTATCTGTTTCTGTCATCTATCTATCTATCTATCTATCTATCTATCTATCTATCTATCTATCTATTTATCTATTTCTGTCATCTATCTATCTATCTATCTATCTATC
This sequence comes from Arizona elegans, assembly GCA_022577455.1. Classification (NCBI taxonomy): domain Eukaryota; kingdom Metazoa; phylum Chordata; class Lepidosauria; order Squamata; family Colubridae; genus Arizona; species Arizona elegans. The sequence continues at coordinate 89,163 of JAKOOJ010000062.1, read as the reverse complement.
TATCTATCTATCTATCATCTATCTATCATCTATCATCTCTATTGATCTATCTATCTATCTATCTGTTTCTGTCATCTATCTATCTATCTATCTATCTATCTATCTATCTATCTATCTATCTATTTCTGCCATCTATCTATCTATCTATCTATCTATCTATCTATCTATCTATCTATCATCTATTTTTAGATTTTTTAAAAAAAGGTTAGGCAGCCATTTGTCCAGGGTGGTCTAAGGGTTCCTGCCTTGGGCAGGGGGTTGGACTAGAAGACCTCCAGGGCCCCTTCCAGACCTAGGAGTCTATGTTCTGAAGGAGTACAAGGGTAGTGACTGAATTACCTTCTCTTATCCAGTCCATGGGGAAAGGAATCCTGCCTTCCGCTTCAGATGGGGAGATGGTTTAGCTCTCATCTCTTCCCTCTCCTCCCCCCCGCCCAGCCTAACCCCCCAGCCTCCAGTTCTGGATCTATTTATAAAACCAAATGTTTGTGCCAAGAAGAAATTTAAGCTTTCTATTCCCGGAGTGGACAATAGAGATAGCAGAGCTTTCATCCCGATGAGAAACTCTCTCCTGCTTTTAGCTAGAAATATCCTTTTGGATGGAAACCTCAATTCAAGATGTTTTTATAAAACCGCTTCCTTTTGAATGACGGAAAGGTCAGTGCAGAAAAGAACCTGCTGAATGGATCAAATGTCCCTCCAAACCACTTCAGAGAGAAAAGTTCCTTTTATTTTGCAGCGGAAAAAACAAAAGGAACACGGAGAGCAGTTACCAACCTCCAAGCTGCTGGGAGAACTTCCAATTTTTTTTGCAAACATATATTACCTGCGGAGGAACGAGGACCGTGCCAAAATCTTTCATTTTCTGAACGTTTTCCCCCTAATGAAAGGGATTTTCCATTTGCCTACTTCCTTCAGAAGGTGTGAAAGAATGGCAGAATACGAGAATAACAGAGTCGGAAGGGACCTTGGAGGTCTTCTAGCCCAACCTTTGGCTCAAGCCGGAGACCCTGCACCATTTCAGAGGAATAGTTGCTTTAAGTTAATTGCCTTAACGTTTCAATTTTTTTAAAAAAAAAACCTTACTTTGTAGTTGGAAGATGACCAAGTCTTCTGCTTCTGTTCTCTGCCTCTCTGTTTTTGGGTATAAGAGACTAACAGAGTTATTCAGAGGGGCCTTGGAGGTCTTCTAGTCCAACCCCCTGCTGAGATAGGAGACCCTATACCATTGCATGCAAATGGTTGTCCAATCTCTTCTTGAAAGCCTCCAGTGATGGAGCACCTACAACTTCTGGTGGCAAGTCATTCCAATGCTTAACTAACAGAGTAACAGAACAACAGAGTTGGAAGGGACCTTGGAGGTCTTCTAGTCTAACCCTCTGCTCCAGCTGGAGACGCTACGTGCTAGGTTTCCATCTCTTACTTCTTGTCCTGCCTTCAGGTGCTTTGGAGAATAGGTTGACCCAGTGGTGGGATTCAAATCATTTAACAGGCAGTTCTCTGCCCTAATGACTGGCTGGGTGGGCGTGGCCAGAGGGTGTGACAGGCAGCACTTGGCCTCCTGCACACACCCCCGGGAGCAAAATAGGATGTGGGGGGGGGTTCATCACACACACACCCCGCACCCTTTTTTGGGCCTAGTAGACCTCCCTGCAGCCCCCTGGGAGCGAAAACAGGCTGCCTCCCTGCACCTACCTGGGAATCAAAATGGGGCGCATGGGGATTCCTGGAAGGGGTGGGGCAGGAAGGGGCGGGGCCAGTCAGCAATTTAACTACTGGCTCTCCCGAAATGGCCCGAAACGGCTGGATCCCACCACTTGGTTGACTCCTCTCTTCTTTGTGGCAGCCCCTCAAATATTGGAACAGTAACAGTGGTGGGTTTCAAAAATTTTTACTGCCGGTTCTGTGGGCGTGGCTTGGTGGGCAGAGCATGGCTTGGTGGGCGTGGCACAGGAAGGATACTGCAAAATCCCCATTTCCTCCTGATCAGCTGGGACTTGGGAGGCAGAGAATAGATGGGGGAAGGGCCAATCAGAAGTTTTACTACCGGTTCTCCAAACTACTCAAAATTTCCGCTACCGGTTCCTCAGAACTGGTCAGAACCTGCTGAAACCCATCTCTGAACAGTAAATCCCCCCAATCTCATTAACTGGCCAGTAAATCACCCTGGTGAGGTTTTGCATCATTAAGACTTATTTCAGGATATAATTAAAGTACAAGTGCAAAATGAAGAAGGGATTGCAAGACAATAAAGATAAAAGCACAGCATTGTATCTCTCATCCTGCTTCTCCATCCCAGAGAGACTTCCACTGAGTTGTTTCCTTTCCATTGGAAAAAAAAAAAATTGAAAGCAATTTTTGTTCAAAATGACCCTACATGGTCCTGCCCTAGAATTGTCTAGCTGAGATTTGGGATTGGGATTCATTTCTGGAGCATAAGCAAAAGTTATATTATTAGGACACGGCGTAATTATTTGTTCTGAGCTTCCTTCTGCCTGAGTTTCCCCTGGCTTTTTTTTTCTAACAAGAATAATGGAAATGGGAAAGACGGGCAGAAGGGAGAATGCATCCAATTTTGGTTGCCGTGATAGAAAAAGAGGTTGAGACGCTGGAAAGGGTGCAAAGAGCAACCAAGATGATTAGGGGGCTGGAGACAAAAACATATGAAGAACAGTTGCAGGAATTGGGTATTCTAGTCTCATGAAAAGAAGGACGAGGGGTGACATGATAGCAGTCTTCCAATATTTGAGGGGCTGCCACAAAGAATAAGGTCTCAAGCCAGCGGAGAAATGCTACCGGTTCGCACCAGTTCGGGCGAACCCGTAGTGATAAAAACTATCAGTTAGGGCATATGGGGGGACACACTCTGGACTTAGTTTTTATCTCTGGTCAGTGGTTGAGTGGCCTTGATATAGGGGATGTAGATATTGAACCCTTGTCATGGTCTGACCACTCGCTCCTTCGACTTAACTTTCTGACCGCCGTACCCCGTCGCAGGGAGGCGGAACCGACCAGGTGGTTCCGCCCCAGGCGCCTGATGGACCCTGATAGGTTCCAGATGGCGCTTGGGCCATTTCCTGAGACTCTGGCTCACGACTCTGCTGATGACCTGGTGGCCGCCTGGGATAGGCCGGCTACCGGGGCTTTGGACCAGGTCGTGCCTTTGCGGCCTCTGACCCGGCACCGAACTCACTTAGCTCCTTGGTTTTCCGAGGAGCTGAGGGAGATGAAGCGCCGGAAAAGATGCCTAGAGAGCGGTTGGAGGGCCAGTCGTTCCGAGTCTGACTTGACACTGGTAAGGTCTCATATTAAGACCTACCTAGTGGCGATAAAAGCGGCGAAATCTAGCTATTTTGCCACTCTTATCACGTCATCAGATAACCGCCCAGCCACCCTGTTCAGGGTGACCCGCTCCCTCCTCCATCTGGGAGCGCGGGAGGACCCCTTGCAGGACCGAGCTGAGGATTTTGTACAGTATCTGGATGATAAAATAACTCAGATTCGGGAAGACTTGGCCGCCGACTGGGTTAGTTCAGACGAGATGACTGAGGCAGGCCTTGAGAGTGTTATCTGGGAGGAGTTCGATCCTGTGGCTCCGGAGGACATGGACAGGATCTTGGGACGACTGAACGCAACCACATGTTTATTGGACCCGTGTCCCTCCTGGTTGGTGCTGGCTTCCCGGGAGGTTACACGAGGCTGGCTCCAGGGGATTATTAGCGCTTCTTTGAGCGAGGGTGTCCTGCCGGCCGCCTTGAAAGAGGCGGTGGTGAGGCCTCTCCTCAAGAAGCCATCCCTGGATCCGGCTGTTTTGGCTAACTATCGTCCAGTCTCCAACCTTCGCTTTATTGCGAAGGTTGTTGAGAGTGTGGTGGCGTGACAGCTTCCCCAGTACCTGGATGAAGCTGTCTATTTGGATCCGCACCAGTCCGGCTTCAGACCTGGGTACAGCACGGAAACGGCATTGGTCGCGTTGGTGGATGATCTCTGGAGGGCCCGGGGTAGGGGTTCTTCCTCTATCCTGGTCCTATTAGACCCCTCAGTGGCTTTTGATACCATCGACCATGGTATCATGTTGCACCGGCTGGAGGGACTGGGAGTGGGGGGCACCGTTTTGCGGTGGTTCTCCTCCTATCTCTCCGATCGGTCGCAATCCATGTTGACAGGGAGGCAGCGGTCGACCCCGAGGCACCTTGCTTGTGGGGTGCCACAAGGGTCGGTCCTCTCGCCCCCCCTGTTCAACATTTATGTGAAGCCGCTGGGTGAGATCATCCATTTGGGGTGGAGTTCCATCAGTACGCTGATGATACTCAGCTGTACATTTCCACCCCAGACCATCCCAATGATGCCTTGGAAGTGATGTCCCAGTGCCTGGAGGCCATGCGGGTCTGGATGGGGAGAAACAGGCTTCGACTCAACCCTTCCAAGACCAAGTGGCTGTGGCTGCCGGCGTCCCGGTATAGCCAGCTGATACCATCGCTGGTTATTGGGGGCGAATCATTGGTCCCCACGGAGAGGGCCCGCAACTTGGGTGTCCTCCTGGATGCACGGCTGTCTTTAGAAGGGCATATGACAGCCGTGGCCAGGGGGGCTTTTTGTCAGGTTCGCCTGATACGCCAGTTGCGCCCCTTTCTGGACCGGGTCTCCCTACGCACGGTCACTCAAGCACTCGTCACTTCTCGTCTGGACTATTGTAACGCTCTCTACATGGGGCTCCCCTTGGGGTACACCCGGAGGCTCCAACTGGTGCAGAATGCGGCTGCGCGGGGGATTATGGGAGCGACGGGGTGCTCCCATGTGACTCCTCTCCTGCGCGAGCTGCATTGGCTTCCGGTGGACTTCCAGGTGCGCTTCAAGGTGTTGGTGATCACCTTTAAAGCGCTCCATGGCTTAGGGCCAGGGTACTTACGGGACCACCTTCTGCCACCAATAGCCTCCCATCGGCCGGTTCGCTCCCACAGAGAGGGCCTCCTCAGGGTGCCGTCGGCCAGACAATGCCGGCTGACGACCCCCAGGAGGAGAGCCTTCTCTGTGGTGGCACCTACCCTATGGAACAATCTACCCCCAGAGATATGAGTGATCTCCAACCTTCGGATTTTTCGTCGGGCCCTAAAAACTTATTTTTTTCAGTTAGCCAGTCTGTCTTGATTTTAGGGTTAGTTTTAATATTTTAATATTGATTTTAATTGACAAGTTTTAAATTATGGGCCAAATTTATAAATTATTTTAACTTTATTTTTTAACTGTGATGTTTGTATAGATGTTTTTATCTTGGCTGTTCACTGCCCTGAGTCCGAAAGGAGAAGGGCGGTATAGAAATTTGAATAATAAATAAATAAATAAATAATAAACCGGTAGTAAAAAAAAAAGCTACTGGTTCCTCCAAACCAGTATTTATGACAATCAGCTGTGCTGCACGATTTAAAATCAGGAGAATCTAATTCGCGCGACACAGGTGTTTCCCACCATCCCCTCGCTGTTCTACATACCTACCCAGTCACTTGTCTGAAATGTATAGGGTCTCTTGCTTAAGCAGAGGGTTGGACCAGAAGACCTCCAAGATCCCTTCTAACTCTGTTAGTCTGTATTGTGATAGATCATCATCCATCACCTTAAGTGACAGGACCTTCATCCCAGGGGTGAAATCCAGCAGGTACTGACAGGTTCTGCAGAATCGGTAGCGGAAATTTTGAGTCGTTCGGAGAACTGGCAAATACCACCTCTGGCTGGCCCCAGAGTGGGGTGAGAATGGAGATTTTGCAGAAAAAGTTTTTCAAATACAGATTTTTCCCCCTTTTCCCCCCCTCCTCCCTAACCCCCCCTCCCCTCCCCCTGTGGCTTCTCCAGAATAAAACCCAAATTAATAACAGATTATATAATACTTTACCATCCTTTTTACTCCACCCCCCATATGCTGACCCTTTCTTTCTAACAATATTATTATATCCTCCTTATACTATACATTTCAAAGCAACATTCAGCTGTAGATATTTTGCAGTATCTTTCTGCCATGCCCACCAAACAACACCACGCCCACCAAGCCACGCCCACAGAACCAGTAGTAAAAAGAATTGGATTTCACCTACTGCTTTCATCCTGCAGTGGATTGAAGTTGTGGGTGCCCCAATAATGGAGGTTTTCAAGAAGAGACTGGACAGTCACTGGTTTAATGAAGAAAAGGACTGGGGATGACTTGATGGCAGTATTCCAGTATTTGAGAGGTTGCCACAAAGACGAGGGGGCTCTCAACCTATTCTCCAAAGCCCCTGAAGGCAGGAGAAGAAGCAACGGGTGGAAATTAATCAAGGAGAGAAGCAACCTGGAACTAAGGAGAAACTTCCTAACAATGAGGACAATTAACTGGTGGAACAGCTTGCCACCAGAAGTTATGGGTGCGTCATCACTGGAGGTTTTTAAGAAGAGACTGGAAAGCCACTTATCTGAAATAGTATAGATTCTTCTGTTTGAGTAAGTGGCTGGACTAGAAGACCTCCAAGGTGCCTTCCAGATTCTATTCTGTTCTGTTCTGTTCTGTTCTGTTCTGTTCTACTCTACTCTACTCTACTCTACTCTACTCTACTCTACTCTACTCTACTCTACTCTATTCCCATTCTCTTCTACTCTACCCTAACCCTCTGCAATCCAACCATCTATAGGAGATTGATAGTTATTGTTCTTGACAATGAGAACAATTACCCGGTGGAATAGCTTGCCTTCTGTGGCTGTAGGTGCTCCATCACTGGAGTTTTCAAGAAGAGATTGGACAACTATTTGTCCACATTGGTATAGGTTCTCCTATTTGAGCAGAGGGTTGGACCAGGAGATGTCCAAGGTCCCTTCCAACTCTCTTATTCTGTTAGTTAATCAGTGGAAGGGATTGTCTCCAGAGGTTGTGGCTGCTCCATCACTGGAGGCTTTTAAGAAGAGACTGGACAGCCATTTGTCTGAAATGATATAGGGTTTCCTGCGTGAGCAGAGGGTTGGACTAGAAGACCTCCAAGGTCCCTTCCAAACCTATTATTCTATGTTCTAGGAGATCTGTGGCAGAAGAGTCCCTTTGCTGAGGACAGGAGGCAGCTAAAGGCTCTTCTTGGAGGAGTCCAGATAACTATTTGCAGCGTGGGGGAGGGGCACGCCAGTCGCTCCTGATTTACAATCTCATCTCCATAAACGAAATGCTTTCGGTGTGCTCATTTCCACGCCCCTGCAATTCTGCTCCTGGTGGATGGGGGGCGGGAGGCAGTTTGAATTTTCTTCCTCCTCTTTTCATGACTTCCTTCCCTTCCCTTCTCAGCTTTTGAAGACCCTGCGATATCTCAGCAGGGGACTGGTTTATGAGAAGAAGAAAAAAAAAGAACAAGAAGAAGAGAAATGAAAACAGGTCCGGCTGATTTTCCTGCATGCCAAACCTTTTAGAGACCCCGCAGGAAACCCCCAGCTGGGCTGAAATTGTGGGAGTTGTGAGGCCACTGTAAAACAGGAGAAGAGGAGAACGTGAAGAATTTTCCTGAAGAGTCTTAGCCAAGCCTTGCGTACCTGGCTGTTTTGAGACCAGGCTGTCCGTCCCCCCCAGGTCCATTGCCTGTTGATTCCAGGTCTCCATCTCCATCAGGGCCATCTCCATGTGACCCAGATCCCCACCTGTGGGCGCACACACCATGGAAGTCAGTTTAGGGGAAGAAGCATGATGTACATTGAAATGCACTTGACATACTTTAATCAGAATAGAGGTGGAGGTCAACTCTGAAGCGAACCTGGCCGAAGACATCTTTTCCTGCCTCATAGTTGCCACAAACTTTGAAAGGGGGAAGGGAGGGGGGAAGTAGATAGACCGGCTACCAGTCAAAACAAAAAGTTTTCTTGTAGGAACCAAGGTCATCTCAACAGGTGGCAAGTGAAGGAGGAAAGTGGTGACCAAGCAGCCTCCCAGTTCCTTTCATTGGACAATGTGACCGGTGACCCCTGGGGAGGGAAATAATTGTGGTTTAAATTAGGGGGAAACCCGGGGGAAAGTTTAGAGTTGGTTTTCACTAGCTGTGCCGATATGATGTATTCAATAAACATGTTGTTTGAGGAATCTACCTGCCTCGGAGTTCTGCATTTGGTGGATGTGTTACTCGGAACCCTGACATTGGAAGGGACCTTGGAGGTTTTCTAGTCCAGCCCTCTGCTCAAGCAGGAGATCCTATACCATTTCAGACAGGTGGATGTCTAGTCTCTTCTTTAAAACCTCCAGTGAAAGGAAGTTGTTCCACTAATTAATTGTCCCCACTGTCAGGAAATTCCACCTTAGTTCCAGTTTGCTTCTCTCCTTGATGAGTTTCCATCTGTTGCTTCTTCTCCTGCCTTCAGGTGTTCAACATTTAGGCAAGAAAAAAAAAACCAAATGTACAGGTATGGAATAGGTGGTACCTGGCTCAAGAGTAGTAACTGTGAGAGGGATCTTGGAGTCCTAGGAGACAATCACTTAAATATGATCCAGCAGTGTGCAACAGCTGTCAAAAAGGCCATCGCAGTCCTAGGCAGCATCAACAGAGGGATAGAATCAAGATCACGCTAAGTGTTAATACTACATTATCATGCCCTGGTAAGGCCACACTTGGAAAACGGCATCCAGTTTTGGTCCCCATGATAGAAAAAGGATATTGAGATTCTAGAAAGGGTGCAGAGAAGAGCAACAGAGATGATTGGGTTGCTGGAGTCTAAAACATATGAAGAACAGTTGCAGGAATTGGATTTGGCTAGTCTAGTGAAAAGGACTAGGAATGACATGTTAGCAGTCTTCCAATATTTGAGAGGCTGCCACAAAGAAGAGGGGGGTCAAACTATTCTCAAAGCACCTTAAGGCAGGACCAGAAGCAATGGATGTAAACAAATCAAGGGGAGAAGCAACCTAGAATTAAGGAAAAAACTTCCTGACAGATAGAACAATTAATCAATGCAACAGCTCCCCTCCAGAAGTTGTGGATGCTCCATCAATGAAGGTTTTCAAGAAGAGACTGGACAGCCATTTGTCTGGAATGTTCTAAAGTCTCCTGCCTTGAGCAGAGGTTGGACTAGAAGACCTCCAAGGTCCCTTCCAGTTTTAGGACTATGATATATCTATCCTGGGCATCAGAGGAGCTCTCTACCAGTTGAGGGTTCTCCAGACCCTGACCACAACTCCTCCCAAATTCTGGTGGGACTGAACCACCGATCTTCAGCGGCTGAAGCACTGAGCATGCAGCTTAGGAGCTCAAAAGTCAAGCTCCTTCTCAACCTGATATCCGTCCAGTGGATTTCCCTCGTCTCAAAGTCGGGCTGCAATTAAGGGATAAATAATCCAAAATTATGCAGCTCAAAGGAGAGGCATAAGGACAGAAAATATCGACTGGATAAGAAGAGAGAAGCACCCATCCATGAACTGGCATGAAATCTGTGGGTCAGGGGCTGAGCGAGATCATCGCATTAACCCTGACAGATCTTTTAAAATTCATCCTCCGTAAGAGAAAGAGGCTATCACGGATGGAGAACCGTGGTGTGAAAATAAAGAGAAACAGAATCAGCCCATACAACAGTGGAGTCAGTTTCTATTCAAGCTTCCAAATCCACATTTTCTCCATCTATTTATTTGCAGTGAGCTATTAGTCATTTTTCAACCGACTCGGGATATAGATTTTGGCAGCTGGAAAACAAATGGAAGAAAAACAGCCAGAAATCTCTTTAGCAAAAACAGACAAGGAGACAGGCAGTAGAGATTCGGAATAGACTCTGATCTCCTAACAGGAATACATCTTTTCCGAGATGTTCCTATTGTTCTCGAGCGTTGAATAAGAGCAACGGCTGAGCTTTAATAATAAAATGCAACCTGTTTATTTTCCTCTTTCCTCCCCATCTCTTTTCCTGTAAGTGTCAGGTAAATTTGCAGGTAGAATTGCTCTTTTTAAAAAGCGTCTATGCTTAAGTTGTCCCGGGGATGATTTTTGGAAGAAGACTAGGGGTTTTTTTGCAAGGCACTTAATCAACAAATGCAGCTTATATATTTTTTTCCCCAGGAGTTTATTTTTGCTACAATCCCGTTGTGGCCAAGTGGATTGACTGGTTTTACTATTTAGTGTAATAAATAACCATGGGGAGAAATCTCTCTGCTCTGAGTTATTCGCTGTTCTCATAGAATCATGGTGGAGTTGGCGAAGACCATCATCCAATCTTCTGCAACCAGTCAAATCATCACCCAAAGTTGGCTGTCCAGCCTTTTCTTAAAACCTTCCAAAGGTGGAGAACCCATAATCTCCATAGTAGACTCTCCCATGGTCAGGAATCTCCTCCTCTCCTTAAATGAAATATAGAGCCAATTGATCCTGGTTGTTTCTGGAGTTACTTTCTGTAGCCATGGAAGACCATTCATGTCTGCAGCTTCTCTTTAGGTACCTAAAGACTGGTATCCTGCCTTCTTTTCTCAGAGGAAACATCTCCAGTTCTTCTGCTCATAGGACAGTGTTTCTCAAGCTTGACAACTTCAAGATATGTGGACCTCGACTCCCAGAATTCCTCAGCCAGCAATTCTGAGAGTTGAAGTCCAGACATCTTAAAGTTGCTAAGGTTGGAAAACCAAGTCGTAAGGGTATGTCCTCATGTTTCTGCACCATCTGTGTCCCTCTCTTCTGAACCTTCTCAAGCCCATCAACATCCTTCTAGAAATTTGGTGGCCAAGATCATCCAGAGTACTCCAGGTGTGGTCTCGCCAGCACAAATAAAGAAGAATAATGACCACAGGTATCTTTAATATGGATCTTCTAATGTAACCCAGAGCTGCATTACCCTTTCTAACTGCTGGCTCACATGTTGACTGATGTCTTTTGTCAATGACCACATCCAAATTCTTCTCAAATGTAGCGTTTCTCAGCCAGGAATCCCACATATTGTATGCATGTTCCTACATCTGTTTTTAAATAGGCTGTACACCTCCCTGAGTCCTTCGGGAGAAGGGCGGTATAGAAATAAAATTATTATTATTATTATTATTTTCCCTTCCTAAATGTGATATGTTCTATTCCTTCCTTTTCAAAAACCTCTTGATCTTTACCACTCAGTCTTGCAATCTGCCCAACTTAGACTTTCTTCTCATTGTGTCATCTTGGGTGTTGGCTAGATGTCCCAGTTTTGCATCATCCACAACTGTGAGAAGCAACTCATCAACTCCATTATCTATGTTACTGGTAAACATGTTGAATAATACTAATTCCAAAACAGATTCCTGAAGGACTCTACTGGCAATCCCCAGCCAATGCAACTGATCTTTTCTTGTGAGAAATGGTATAGGATCTCCTGCTTGAGTAAGGGGTTGGACTACTAGACCTCCAAAGTCCCTTCCAGCTCTATTCTGGTTCTGATTTAATTGCTCTCCATTGTGGTAGAGGGAGCAGTGTTGACTCTCAGAGTGAAGTCAACCATTGTGGACCTACCTTCCTGTTGTGGCATCAAACCACCCTTTACAACTTGTCAATATGAATGTCACAAAAAAATTGTCATTCCTCATTTCACCTTGCTACTTCTCCTGCAGACCAGGATCCAAAGTCCCAGGAAGAATCCTGCCACTTAAGGAAAAAGTTCTATCACATTCTGCTTGAAAATGCCATCTAGTTTGATATCTCAATTAAACCCAAAGTCCCAGCAGCCCCAGAAGAAGAAGAAAAACATTTACAACATATAGTTTAAGGACTGTATCAGTTGCTGTGTAGAAAGACAGACAGAAGACTAGCAGAGCAGATCCATGGACACCAACTAACAGAAGTCAGAAGACTGGGTGAAAAGTCCTTCATTTCACAGCACCTGGACAGATTTCACCATAGTTTCAACTGGGAAACTTGTGAGCATCCCAGACCAAGCTAAATCCTAAAATGCCAGAGAATTCCTGGAAGCCCGGCACTCAGACAAATCAGCAATCAACAGGCACATAGAGATAAACAACATCAACATACCATTCAAAAGAGACAATCAAGAAACCGAAGAAGACACAAAAACACCAGCTCACCAGCAATCAACACCCAGATAAGAAGAGATTAACACCAGGATTAATACTACACCATCAATCAAAGAGTAAACAACACCCCAATCAAGGAACTACCAACTCAGACAAACAGCCTAATCAAGGAACCACCAAGAAGAAAACAGCACTTCCAGCAACACTCACAGGGCAAGACACTAGAATATAAATTGAGAGCAAACCCCACTCCCTTTTAGCACTGATAACGTTACCTAGTTGGGTCATGTAATATTTGCAAGAAATCTAAACTCAGAGATCACCAGTCCTCCCCTTCCCCTTCCCTTTCCCTCTCCCTTTCCCTTGTCCTTCCTCTCCCCTCCTCCTCCTCCCCTTCTCCTATACTAATGGTGTTACCTAGTTGGGTCATGAAATGTCTGCAAGAAAACAACCAAGCTCAGAAAGCACAAAGGAGCCCACAGAAGAAGAAACCCAGATAAGCAGGGATTAACACCAGACAAACAATCAAGCAGAAAACAATAGCTTGGTCAAGGAGATACCAAGGGGGAAAAAACCGTTCCCGACTCCACTAAAAAAGGGTGCAAACTCCACACTCACTCATACTGATGATATTACATAGTTGAGTCATGAAATGTTTGCAAGTAAACAACCAAACCAAAGACCACACCGTTTGATTAAGCAATGCTGATAAAATGGAGGAAGGCAAAAACCTTCCTTGTCAGGACTTGAGTAGCATCTAACCAAAAGGTCCTAGTTTCCTAAATGCTAAGACCTCTCTGGGGGGTCCCCCCCCCGGTCCTGCAAGCTTGAGGGCTGAAGAAAGCCTCTTTTTCCACTCTGGGGTTTGCTATTTATTTTGGAAGCCATTGCTCTGTTCCTCCCCCCTGTCCCTTCTGCCTCGCTTTGAACATTTACATTTCAGTACTTTATCAATATTAAACGGTTATGACTTTTTTTTATGTGGAATTTAGTATATCAGCGGTTACTTGTGAACCTTATCCTGACACCCTGAGAGCGAACAGCAGGTTTTTGGCTCTGCGGCTCTTTCCTATGAAAGCCGAGACACAGATTGCTGCAAAGGAAAAAGACAACCAGCCCTGTCTTTAATTGCGCAAGCATCGTGGAGAGAATAACACAAGCCTCCCACTCCAGCCATTTACATACACACACACACACACACACACACACACACATCCCACCCCTGCATATGTCGCTCACAGCATTGGAGTCGGGTGAAGGAGAACTGAATGCAAATGGTTTCTCATCAAAGAGAGCCTTCAAATCGAGGCATCTCAAATCGAGTCTCCCCGCAGTCTTTTGTTGGCTGCCTCTAGCTGAACATCTGATGGAGCGGATTGTGGGCCAAGGAAGGCAGGCCACAACAAATGTGTGAGTTGACGGTGTCTTTTGTGGTGAACCAACACAGTTGGCTGCTTTCTGGAGAGTCACAAAAGGAGACACACACACACATACCCGCTTCGTTTTGTTTTGCTAAGGCTGTTCTTGGTTTGGCACCCCATTTTGGAATGCTGATCTGGTTTTGGGAAAGTCCTCTGCTGATAGACAGAATAACTGAATGACAGAGTTGGAAGGGACCTTGGAGGTCTTCTAGTCCAACCCCGTGCTCAGGCAGGAGACCCTCTACTGTTCTGGACAAATGGCTGTCCAATCTCTTCTTCAAAGCCTCCAGTGTTGGAGCACCCACAGCTTCTGAAGGCAACTTCTGTTCCACTGGTTAATTGTTCTCAATGCCAGGAAGTTTCTCCTTAATTCCAGGTTGCTTCTCTCCTTGATTAGTTTCCATCTGTTGCTTCTTGTCCCGCCTTCAGGTGCTTTGCAAAATAAGTTGACCCCCTTTTCTTCTTTGTGGCAGCCCCTCAAATACTGGAAGACTGCTATCATGTCACCCCTAGTCTTTCTTTTCTCTAGACTAGACATACCCAATTCCTGCAACTATTCTTTATATGTTTTAGCCTCCAGGCTCCTAATAGTTCAGCAAAGGCTGAACTATCCTTCCCAATAGGTGGATGAAGAAGAGAGCACAAGACAAGTAACACCACAGCACCAGAATCAGCAGTAAACCTTCACTTAAAAGGACACTCTTCTGAGGATCATTTTGAAGAGGCAAGATAGATGGTTTGAGAGAGGAGTGAAGAAATCCAATAAAGATGAATATTTGAAGTTTGAGGTTGAACTGAGGGGTCCTTGGTGCTTTCTGAGCTTGGTTGTTTCCTTGCAGATGATCCAAAACCCAAACTAGATAGCATCGTCAGTGCTAGTGATGTTACCTGCTAGTGACATTACTAGTATTGATGATACTACCTACTTTGGGTAGTTGGATGTCTGCAAGGAAACAACCAAAGTCAGAGAGCACCAAAGACCCCTGTAGCCTCCTCTTCCTCGTCCTCCTCCTCTTACTACTACTACTCTCCACAAACCCCATTCCCTTCTAGCACTGATGATATCACCCAGTTGGGTAATGAAATGTCTACAGGAAAACCACCAAGCTCAGAGAGCACTAGGAACCCCACACTTCTCCTCCTCCTCCTCCTCCTCTCCCTTCTAGCACTGATAATGTCAGCTACTTGGGTATTGAAACAGCTGCAAGAAAGCAACCAACCAGCCAACCAAGAGAAACCCTCAGTGAAGGAATCCATTTATGCCAAAGTGGAAAGTCCTTCCTCCAACGGTGGTAGAGACCTCAGACATAACCTGTCCCCCATTTTTTCCTGCTGCTCTTGCAGGAGTTCCCAGGAAGATCAGGGCCACCGCATAGGTTCACCAGGGAGATCCCACTTAACGGCCCACCTAAAAGAAGGATTTGGGAATAAGGACCCTTAATGACTCTCTATGCCTACTCACCTAGGAGCCTCTCCAGATTAGGTGAGAAATGAAACCATCCTAGAGGACACGTATGAGCAAGCTGACCAACTTGCTCAGACTAAAAAGTGACTTGGATAAGCATCGAAACCTTTCCAACCAAAAAGAAAAGAAGTCCATTTTGCCGTGACTCAACCTCCAGGCATCCCTCCAATCAACGCGGGAGGTGAGGCAGAAGGACTCATTGTCTTCTCCAGACCTGAGGAACACACCCTGAGCCAGCAAAATGTTCCCAGCTTTCCTGCAGGAGGTGAAATGAATAGACGGGAGGCTCAGCCCAGTCAAAAGTGCACTTGGCACAAGGCGTGATTAGTTTGTGTAGCCGAGAGTGCCAGGAGAAAAAGAGATGGTCACACCACCTGAAGGACACTCCATCACTCTCCAAGCTGGTGGCCAGCAGAGGCGGTTATCCACTTTCCAGGTTGGACCTAATAACCATCGGACTGAGAGGCAGGATGGGGAGAGGAGATGGGGAAGAACAAGGGGTCCTGGGAAGGCTTTGCTTGGGTAAAATGGAAACACATGGCCTGGAAATGACAACTACTCAACAAATTGCGGGAGTGGGAGGGGGAGAAGGAGGAGATGGAGGAACAAGAGAAGGAGGAGGAAATAAAGAGGTGGAGGAGAATAATATGGAGGAGGAGGAGAAAGAGAAAAAGGAAAAGGAGGAGAAAGAAAGAGAAGGACGAGGAGGTGGAGGAAAAGGAGGAAAAGATATAGAAGGAGGCGGAGAAGATAGAGCAGGAGGAGGAGGAGGAGGAGAAAGAGGAGGAGATGAAGAGGAGGAGGAGAATATGGAGGAGGAGGAGAAAGAGAAAGAGGAAAAGGAGGAGAAGGAGAAGATGGAGGAGGAGGAGGAGAAAATAGAGAAGGAAGAGGAGAAGAAAAAGAAGAGGAGGAGGAGAAGAAGAAGAAGAACTTTAGGGTCCTTTATGGTCCCTGAGCTTGGGTGCTTTCTTGCAGACGTTTTATTACGTAACTAGGTAACACTATCAGTGTTAGAAAGAAGATGGATTTGTGGAGAGGAGGAGAAGGAAGAGGAGGAGGAGGAGGAGGAGGAGGAGGAGGAGGAGGAGGAGGAGGAGGAGGAGAACTGTGCCATTCTTGGTACTCATTGAGTTGGGTTGTTTTCTTTTTCTTCCCCTCCCTCATCTTCCCTCCTTCCTTTCCTCCCTCCCTCCTTTTTGCCTCCTTCCCTCCCTCCCTTCTTCCTTCCTTCCTTCCTTCCTTCCTTCCTTCCTTCCTTCCTTTGTTTTTCTTTCTTTTTTTCTCTTTCTTTCTTTCTTTCTTTCTTCTCCTTCCCTTATCTTCCTTCCTCCCTCCCTCCCTCCCTTCTTTCTTTCTTTCATCCCTCCCTCCCTCAACCTTCGTTGTCCTTCAATGACCTTATGCCACAACCTTCTTTCTTCATTCATTTCTTTGTTCCCTTTCTCTGTTTCGGAGCCTTTCCTCACAGCTTCCTACCCATAAGAGGAAGGCAGAGTTTCAAAATTTCAGAGAAGAAGAATGGAAGAAGTCTTCAGCATTTGATTCCACTTCTCTTGTCCCTCCCCCTCACTTTTAAAATGCGTCTTTATTCATTTTATTGATCAACGTCCAACCCACCGTCCTTCATCTCCCTCACAGGGTCCAGTTTGGGCATCAGTGGCCAGATTGGCAGTTTTCCAGCTTTGGCCAACACAAACCTTGCCACCTGGGCAACTGAAGTGAGGCGATGCCCAGGGAAGTTCCCTGTTCGCTAAATCTGCTATGGCACAGCCTTTTCCCTGTCTGCAGGGCCCTGTTTTTCAGGGCCATTTAGGCCGAGAACCATCTCCTCTCTTTCTCTTGATCTGTGGTCCCCAACTTTTCGGCCCCAGGGACCAGTTTTGTGGAAGTCAATGTTCTCATGAACTGGGGGGTGGGGAACAGAGCAAACAACCTACATCCCATGCATGTGTGGTTTCACTCACCCGTCACCCATTTCTAACCGTGTGGTCCAGTTCTTAACAGGCCATGGACTGGTACCAGTCATGGGGTTGGAGATCTCTTGTCTTGACAAGCTGCTCAGATTTGGAAGGCGATCTCCAGAAGGCATTCCCATCCTCTCTCCTCCCCTTCCCACCCATCTCCCCCTTTTTCCTCCTGCGGCAGGAACCCTTCTCCAATCTGGTTCTCAAGACAGGATCTTCCAGGATCTTCCAAAATCAAGGCCTGGAAGAATCGTCAGTACTCTTCTGCATTGGCTTGCCAGACGCTCTCTGCTAGTCGTCTGCCTCCTTGGTCTTACGTACAGAAACAGCTGCAACAATCCTGACACTATATATTGTACATGACTCCTGTTTTTTTTCTTTGTTTGTGGTCTTTTGAAGACCACTCAACCCACTGCAGCTCAACCAACGCAAGCTGCGAAAAGGAAAACATGGCCACACATCAAAAACATCTCAGAAACCACCAACAGACCATTACAAGCACATGGAGTCACCATAGCACACCAATCAACTAAAGCCTTCCACAACCTCTCAAGTAAACCCAACGAAAAGAAGACAAATCAGCCATCGTCAGGCGCATAGCAATCGCCCTTAGATTTACATCCCACTTCACAGTGCTTTTACAGCCCTCTCTAAGTGGTTTACAGAGTCAGCCTCCTGCCCCCAACAATCTGGGTCCTCATTTTACCCACCTTGGAAGGATGGAAGGCTGAGTCAACCTGGAGCCTGGTGAGATTCGATCTGCCAAACTGCTGGCACCGGCGATCAGCAGAAGTAGCCTGCAGTCCTGCACTCTGACCACTGCACTCTAATAGAGATAACCAATATTTACACACCATTTAAAGAGACAGTAAAAAAGCTAAAAGAACACAACATCTCGTGACTAAATTTTGAGACTACCAAGGACCCCACTACCTTCCTTTTCCTCCTCCTCCTCCTCCTCCTCCTCTCCACAAGCCACACTCCCTTCCATCCCTGATCATGTTACACAGATAATAAATCATCTGCTAAAAAACAACCAAGCTAAGAGCATCCATAATTGTATTACTACTACTACTACTGCTGCTGCTACTACTACTACCACTCTCCATAAACTGCTCTCCCTTCAAGCGCTGATGATGTTACCTAGTTGGGTAATGAAATTTCTGCAAGCTCAGGGCACCCATAGTTTTCCTCCTCCTCCTCCTTCTCCATAAACCACTCTCCCTTCCAACCTTGATCACATTGCATAGGTGATGAATTATCTTGAAGAAAACAACCAAGCTCAGAGAACACTCATAATTCTCCTCCCCCTCCCCCTCCTCCTATTACTCCTCCTCCTCCTCTCCACAAACGGGTCTCCCTTCAAGCACTGATGTTGTTACCTAGTTGGGTAATGAAAGATATGCAAGAAAACAACCAAGCTCAGAGCACCCAGAGTTTTCCTCCTCCCCTCCTTGTTCTCCACTCTGCAAACCCCTCCGCCTTCAAGCACTGATGATGTCACCTAGTTGGGTCATGAAATGTCTGCAAGAAAACCACCAGCCTCCGGGAGCACCAAGGAGCCCCTCAGTGAGAGAATCGAGGGCCTGCCTGACAGCTGGAGCGGCAGACTCCAAAGCAGCCTTTTGCAGTTCATGGGTTCTGGCCAAGGCCGACCCCTTAATGAAGTCCTGATCCAGAAAGCGTGATCCTCTCAGCGGCTTTTCTCAACAGATCAACTTCAGATCAGAGCCGGAAGGGAACTCACAAAGGAGCGAGATCCCTTCGGCTGCCTGCAGCTTTGCTCTTTCTCAACCTTGGAGGCCTCCCCTGGTGACCTTCACTGCATTCAGATGGGCTCAGGGGAGATGAAGCGACATAGAAAGTGACCTCCGGTTGAATTAGAGAACAAGAATCATTTTCTCATTGTTCGAGGGATGAAATAGGAGTCAGGGGGCCAGGGGGAGCAGGAGGGGAGAACGGCTCCCGAGGAACGTTCCTTCGCTCTGACAGCCCCTCCAAGGTGAGAAGATAGATGGCTCTGAAATTTTCAGTCTCCATAGATTTGTAGCTTTAATGGCAGCGGCACCAGCAGCCAAGGTTAAAGCACGGGGTCCTTCTCTCCTGCCCTCGCCAGGAAAGGGGGCTGCTGAATTTTTAAACACGGGTTTTGCTTCGCCTGGAAAAGGAGAGAGAAAGGGCTGCTACACACACTGCTACAACTCCAGCACGCGTCTGTAAAAGCCTAGTGGGTGCATTCACACAATGGGAGCAATCCATGGGGATTTTCTTTTAATGCCTTAGGTTTAGGACCTTGTGTGAACCCAGCCTTGCAGGCTAAATTATGGCTTCCTCCTTACTAGCCCCATTCCTTACTAGCAAGATGATGATGGAGGAGGAGGAGGAGGAGGAGGAGGAGGAGGAGGAGGAGGAGGAGGAGGAGGAGGAGAAGGAGGAGGAGGAGGAGGAGAATATGGAAAAGGAAGAGGAAGAGGAGAAGGATAAAATGGAGAAGAAAGAGGAGGAGAAGGAGAAGAATATGGAAAAGGAAGAGGAAGAAGAGAAGGATAAAATGGAGAAGAAAGAGGAGGAGAAGGAGAATAAGATAGAGAAGAGAAGGTGGAGAAGAATATGAAGGAGGAGGAGAAAGAGAAAGTAGAAAAGGAGGAGGAGGAGGACACGATGGAGGAGGAGGAGGAGATATTGAAGGAAGAGGAGAAAGAAGAGGAGGAGGAGAAGATGGAAGAGGAGAAGGTAGAGAAAGAAGAAGAGGAAGAGGAGGAGGACACGATGGAGGAGGAGGAGAAGGCTGTAGACCCAACAATTCAACTCTGAGTCAGAAATATTCTCTTCAATTAGTAACTGCAAAGGTCATTCTTGATTTTTGGGAGGGCCTGATATGGATGCAGCCCCTGTGTCCCACAGATGACTAACGGGATCCATTGGGCTTCAAAATGTGCTTCTAGTTCTCAGCATTTCCAGAAGGATTGGGAGAAATTGAGATTGGTTCAGGGAGAGGCAGGAAGGTGGTCAGGAACTAAGTTCCTGGGGAAGCTCTTAAAGGAGTGCTCCTTAACTTTTTTAAACTTTGAGAAAGAAAAGATACGACAGCCTTCTCCAAGCACTGGAGAAGAATCGCATGAGAAAAAAATTAAAGGTTGGGGAAAGTGGATTCCAACTGAATGTAAGGGGAAAAACCCCTTCTGAGAATTAAGACAATTTGACTGAGATAAGTGCTTGGCTCTTCTTCTCTAAAGCACCTGAAGGCAGGAGAAGAAGCAACGGATGGAAACAAATCAAGGAGAGAAGCAACCTGGAACTGAGGAGGAACTTCCTGATAGTGAGGACAATTAACCAGTGGAACAGCTTGCTACCAGAAGTTGTGGGTGCTCCAACAGTGGTTTGTTTTTAAGAAGAGACTGGACAGTCACTTGTCTGAAATGGTATATTCTGATTGAGCTCCAAGGTCCTTTTCAACTTCAACTTACTCTGTAATTTTGGATGAGCTCAGGCAAAAGTTGGATATCCAACTGACCAGGATGATTTTCTATGGATTCCTGTAATGAAGATGAATTGTACCTAAGGGACCTCAAGTGCCTTTTATAACTCTAGCCCTCATACATATAGGCACACATAAGGAAGGAAGGGAGAGGGGGAGAAGGAGGGAGAGGGAAAGAGAAAGAAAGAAAGAAAGAAAGAAAGAAAGAAAGAAAGAAAGAAAGAGAAAGAAAGAAAGAGAAAGAAAGAAGAAAGAAAGAAAGAAAGAAAGACCTAAAACAGAAAGAGAAAAAAAGAAAAAGAAAAAGAGAAGAGGGGAAAAGAGAGAGAAACTGAGAGAAAGGGGGAGAGAGAGAAAGGCAGAGAGAGAAAGAAAAGAAAAGAAAAGAAAGAAAGAAAGAAAGAAAGAAAGAAAGAAAGAAGGAAAGAAGGAAAGAAAGAAAGAAAGAAGAAAGAAAGAAAGAAAGAAAGAAAGAAAGAAGAAAGAAAGAAAGAAAGAAAGAAAGAAAGAAAGAAAGAAAGAAAGAAAGAAAGAAAGACCTAAAACAGAAAGAGAAAAAAAGAAAAAGAGAAGAGGGGAAAAGAGAGAGAAACTGAGAGAAAGGGGGAGAGAGAGAAAGGCAGAGAGAGAAAGAAAAGAAAAGAAAAGAAAGAAAGAAAGAAAGAAAGAAAGAAAGAAAGAAGGAAGGAAAGAAGGAAAGAAAGAAAGAAAGAAGAAAGAAAGAAAGAAGAAAGAAAGAAAGAAAGAAAGAAAGAAAGAAAGAAAGAAAGAAAGAAAGACCTAAAACAGAAAGAGAAAAAAAGAAAAAGAGAAGAGGGGAAAAGAGAGAGAAACAGAGAGAAAGGGGGAGAGAGAGAAAGGCAGAGAGAGAAAGAAAAGAAAAGAAAAAAAAGAAAGAAGGAAGGAAGGAAAGAAAGAAAGAAAGAAAGAAGGAAGGAAGGAAGGAAGGAAGGAAGGAAGGAAGGAAGGAAAGAAAGAAAGAAAGAAAGAGAGAAAGAAGAGAGAGAGAGAATAAAGTTTCACACAGCCTCCTGCTGCTGTGATCGTTTCTGAATCCCGGATTCTCACGGCTAGATGAGGAAGTGTGGGGTGGAAGCCCAGCCTGCCTGGGAAGCCCCAGGATGCGGGGCTGCATTAAAATAGCCCCCTCCCATCTTTGGAACCACATGTAAAGCAGAGCCAAGAAAAGCAGGCCACCAATTAGCGACAAAACCCAATTAGCAAGTTGAGCGCATGTCTCCAGACCGCAACAGCGGATGCTCCCAGAGCCTGCCTGGTCCTTCATGTGGGGCTCAGGAAGCAACGAAGGAGGGGAAACATGCCTCCTCCCACCCGCCTTTGCTGGCCTCAGTGCTTTCAGTCTGGGCTGGGCTGGGGAGGGATCTTGTGGCCAGGCTGGGCGTGTAAGACACCCACCACCACCACTAAAAGCCCCCACCCACCCCCTTGGGCACCCTGCTCCCCAAGCAATGGAAAAGGCCCTTGCTCTGCCCTCCCACAGCAGCTGCTGAAACATTGCAGACAGCGGATGCTTGGCAAGGAAACCCACCCCGCGCGAGCGCAACCGGAAGAACACGCTGGAAAAAGTTACCACCACATGCTGAAACACAAAACTGTGTGCTTGTGTGTGACAGTGTGTGTGTGTGTGTGCGTGTGCGTGTGCCCATCCCCTAATGATCCTGTCCATATATTTGAAATAACACACGAAGTAGCCAGTTTGGGTGATGTTTGAAATCTATCTCCCTCCTCGCCACATATATTTCCAAGACGTCTGCTATAAATTTAGATCAAACATAGAATGCCAATGGATGTGAAGAGGATCCCCCTTTCCCCCTCCTCCCTCCCCCACCCCCATTTTCCCCATCTGGGGCTAATCTCCGGGAGGTGATGGAGACACATGTTAGCAATTTCTCCAGGTTTTGGAGCTCCCCGCTCCAGTAACTGATGGGATCTGAAGATGGGAACGCCGGTGGACAAACCCTGGGACTGCTCCCACCCAGACAAACTGAGCTTTAGCTTGGTCTTTGGGGAGAGAACATTCCTGGGGGTGATTAATCAAAGCTGAGAAAAGAGGGGAATCAGGAGCAATTTGTGATGGGAAACTGAAGAAAATCCAAAGGGTTGTCTCCATGGATCTTAACTTTCTCAGCAAGATTCCGACAAGAAATATTTATTGTACAAGGGCAAAGTGGTCCGAATTAAATCTAGGAAAGAGGTCCACACTTGGATTGAGGTTGATGGTTGGGTTGTGGTTGAACCATGAGAAGAGAAGGAGATGGAAGGAGCCCACAGTAGGGGACCCATAAGAGAAAGCAATGTGTCAAGTTGTGGATCAGGAGATTTGAGAAGAACGAGCAGAGAAACCAAGACTCTTCACTGAAGGGGCTAAGACCCTAGAAAGAGTGCAGATAAAGCAACAGAGATTACCAGGTGTTTGGAGACTAAATCTTATGACAAACGGTTGAGGGAACTAGGTATGTCTAGACCAGGGGCCCTCAAACTTGGCAGCTTTAAGACTTGTGGACTTCAACTCCCAGAATTCTCCAGCCAGTTGAAGTCCACAAGTCTTAAAGCTGTCAAGTTTGAAGACCTCTAGTCTAGACTATCAAAGAGAAGGATCAGGGGAGACATGTCTTGTACTATTTCAGGGGTTGTCCCAGAGTAGAAGGGCCTGTCCTGCTCTCCAAAGCACCACAGGGCAGGACAAGAAGCAATGGATGGAAGCTCCTGAGAGGCAGATCTAACCTGGAACTAAGGATAATTTTCTGACAGTGAGAACGACCAATCAATGGAGTCATGGGTGCTCCATCGTTGGATGTTTTCAAGAAGTCACTGGACAGACATTGATCCAGAATGATCTAAAGATCCAGAATGATTTAAAGTCCCCTGCCTTAGCCAACCAAGTGAACTGGATAAAATTTTAAAAGGCACAGATGAGAAAATAATATCTAAAATTTATGGATATTTAATAAGGTATAAATTAGAGGAGGAAACAGTGAAAGAAAATATGGTAAGCTGGGCAAGAAATATAGGTCACAATATAGAGTTGGACAGATGGGACAAGCTATGGGCAGAAAATTATAAGATGACACTGTCGATTCCATACAAAGAAAATTTATACAAGATATTTTATAGATGGCACCTTCCTCCGGCACGTTTGGCTAAAATGTTTCCAAATACATCACCAATGTGTTGGAAGTGCAAGACACAAATGGGGACATATTACCATCTCTGGTGGTCTTGCAGGAAGGCACAACGCTACTGGCAAGAGATTAAGAGAACAATTGAAGAAACAACGAGGCAAAGAGTAGAAATGAAACCAGAATTCTTTCTATTTGGAATGACTTCACCACAGTGTACCAAGGAGATAAAATATCTTACCATCCACATATTGACAGCGGCACGCATAGTGTATGCTCAGAATTGGAAATCCGAGATAATACCAACAGAAGAAAAAATAATAACAAAAATAAATGAATGCGCAGAGATGGATAGGCTCACAAAAGAGCTCCAAGATAAAGAGAACACTGACTTTTATTTAGTTTGGCAAAAATGGTATACATGGTTAGAAGGAAGGATAGGGCCAACAACACAGGACACTATTTATTTATTTTATTTATTTTATTGAATTTCTACTCCCGAAGGACTCAGGGCAGTGAACAGCCACAAAATAAAACACATACATATAAAATTTAAAATCGAATAAAATGAATTAAATAAATTTGGCTGAATTAATACCCATAATTTAAAATACCCATATTTTAAAATATAGTAAAAATTTAAAATTTACACTTAAAAGGGAGAAGGTTTAGGCGAGGCCAGCTTGATGAAATAAAAGCGTCTTCAGCTCGCGGCGGAAGGTGCGCAGATCCGGGATCCTCCGTATCTCTGGGGGGAGCTCGTTCCAGATCATCGGTGCCCCCACAGAGAAGGCTCTCCCCCTGGGGGCCGACAGCTGACATTGGCCAACGGCACCTGGAGGAGCCCCTCTCTGTGGGAGCGTACTGGTCGGTGGGAGGCTATTGATGGTAGTAGGCGGTCCCGTAAATAACCAGGTCCTAAGTCATGGAGTGCTTTAAAGGTGGTAACCAGAACCTTGAAGCGCACCCGGAAGACCACCGGGAGCCAGTGCAGCTCGCGCAGGAGAGGTGTTACATGGGAGCTCCACGCCACTCCCATAATCACCTGCGCGGCCGCACTCTGCGCCAGTTGGAGCCTCCGAGTGCACCTCAAGGGGAGCCCCACGTAGAGAGCATTACAATAGTCCAGACGAGAGGTGACGAGGGCATGAGTGACTGTATGTAGGGAGTCCCGATCTAGAAAGGGATGCAACTGGCGGATCAGGCAGACCTGATGAAAAATCCTCCCGGTCACGGCCGTCACATGCTCTTCTAAAGACAGCCATGAATCCAGGAGGATGCCCAAGTTACGAGCCCTTTCCGTGGGGGCCAATGATTCGCCCCCAATAGCCAGTGATGGCACCAGCTGACTATATCGGGATGTCGGAAACCACAGCCACTCGGTCTTGGATGGGTTGAGCCTGAGCCTGTTTCTCCCCATCCAGATCCGTACGGCCTCCAGGCACCGGGACATCACTTCAAGGGCATCATTGGGGTGGTCCGGGGTGGAGATGTACAGCTGGGTGTCATCAGCGTACTGATGGTACTTCACCCTGAAACCACAGATGATCTCGCCCAGCGGCTTTACATAAATGTTGAACAAAAGGGGCGAGAGAACCGATCCCTGCGGCACCCCACATATAAGGGGCCTCGGGGTCAATCTCTGCCCCCCTGTCAACACAGACTGCGACCGGTCAGAGAGAAAGGAGGAGAACCACCGTAAAACGGTGCCTCCCACCCCCAACCCTTCCAGCCGGTGCAGCATGATACGATGGTCGATGGTATCAAAAGCCACTGAGAGATCTAACAGGACCAGGACAGAGGAACAACCCCTGTCCCGAGCCCTCCAGAGATCATCAACCAACGCGACCAATGCTGTTTCCATGCTGTACCCAGGCCTGAAGCCCGACTGGAACAGATCCAGATACGACGCTTCATCCAGGTACTGGGGAAGCTGTCGCGCAACCACACTCTCAACAACCTTTGCAACGAAGCGAAGGTTGGAGACTGGACGATAATTAGCCAATACTGCCAGGTCCAGGGAAGGCTTCTTGAGGAGGGGCCTCACCACTGCCTCCTTCAAGGCGGCGGGGAAGGCACCCTCACCCAATGAAGTGTTTATAATCCCCTGGAGCCAGCCTCGCATCACCTCCCGGGAAGCCAGCACTAACCAGGAGGGGCACGGGTCCAACAAACATGTGGTCGCGTTCAATCTACCCAGAATCCTGTCCACGTCATCTGGGGTCACAGGATCAAACTCATCCCAGATAACAGTCTCAAGACCTGCCTCCGTCACTCTCGCTGGATCTATCCAGTCAGAGTCTAGACCTGCCCGAATCTGAGTGATTTTGTCATGCAGATACTGAACAAACTCCTCGGCTCTTCCCTCCCAGGGGTCTTCCCGTGCTTCCTGGTGGAGCAGGGAGCGGGTCACCCTAAACAGGGCGGCTGGGTGATTATCTGATGATGCACTCATTTTGCTGCTTTTATCGCCACT
Source organism: Arizona elegans (assembly GCA_022577455.1). Lineage (NCBI taxonomy): Eukaryota > Metazoa > Chordata > Lepidosauria > Squamata > Colubridae > Arizona > Arizona elegans. The sequence goes on along the minus strand of JAKOOJ010000062.1, from coordinate 63,254 downwards.
AGGTAACTTCTAATATGAGATCTTACCAGTGTTCGGTCGGATTCAGAAAGACTAGCCCTCCTCTAGGCGTCTTTTCTGGCACTTCATCTCCCTCAGCTCCTTGGTAAACCAAGGAGCCAGGCGAGATTGGCGCCGGGTCAGAGGCCGCAAAGGCACGACTAGGTCCAGGGCTCTAGCAGCCACCCTATCCCAGGCGGCCACTAGGTCTCCAGTCGAGGCGTGAGCCAGAACCTCCGGGATTGGCCCAAGCTCCATCTGGAACCTATCAGGTTCCATCAGGCACCTGGGGCGGTACCATCTTATCGGTTCCACCTCCCTGCAGCGGGGTGCCGTGGTTCGAAGGTCAAGGCGAAGGGCTCGATGACTATGTCCCCTATCTCGAGATCACTCAACCACTGTCCAGAGACAAAAACCAAGTCCAGTGTGTTTCCCCCAGTGTGCGTAGGGCCATGAATTAGTTGGGTCAGGTCCATGGCCATCATGGAAGCCATGAACTCCCGAGCCACCTCAGACACCTCACCCACGGATGGCAGGTTGAAATCTCCCATGACCATAAGTCTGGGGGTATCAACTGCCACCGCGGCGATAACGTTGAGTAGCTCGGGCAGGGCTGCTGCCATGTGGCAGGGAGCCAGGTACGTGATCAGCAAACCCATCTGAACCCCGTGGCCCCACTTCACAAGGAGGGACTCACAACCGGCCATCTGAGGAACAGTGGTCTCCCTCGGCCTAAGCCCTTCTCTAATAATAACCGCTACTCCCCCGCCCCTCCCCTGTGACCTCGACTGATGGAATGCATGGAAACCTGGTGGGCACATTTCTACCAGAGGGACCCCTCCCTCCGGGCCCAGCCAGGTCTCCGTAATACCCGCCAGGTCCACTCCCCCCTCATAAACAAGATCACAGATGAGGGGGGCTTTATTTACTACGGACCTGGCGTTGCACAGCATCAGACGAAGGCCCGGGCCCTGAAGGTCTGTACTACCTGGAGAACAAGTGGAGCCTTGGGGGCCGGAGCACCCTACCACTTGAAGACAGTGGGTGCGTGCTCCCTTAACATGATATGGCCCCCTGCTCCCGCCATATCTACCCCTCCCACACACAGTACTGATGGTAAAAACACAGTCTGGACAAGCTCGACCCCCTACAGATCCCCCACCCCCCCACCAAATGTCCTGGCCAAGCCCTCCCCTCCCCTTGGTGGGTTATCCCCCAAACCCACAGCCCTAATTCCAATCCCTCCCCCCTCCCCCCTCCCTGGACCCCTTAAAAGTTTAGACAAGGACAATTTTAAAAAACCCCGCAGCCCCCTCTTTGCGGCATGCCACCTCTCGGGGTTCCAAAGCCCGTCATCAAGGTAGGCCCTCGATAGAATGGAGGGCCAAGCCTGCGAGAGGGGGGAGTCTCGCAGACCAAGAAGCTCCGCTGCTGAGTACATTGACCATAACGGGTAACACGACCATATCCTGAGGGTCTATATAAAAAGGACCAAGGAGAAGACAAAGGAATGGGGGATCTTAGAGACATATTCGCAGGACCAAGTCCACTGTCCCCTCACAACAGAGGACATAGTCCAAAGCCAAGACGACCACAATCCAAGGGGGAAATAGATCCAACCACCCTCTCATGGTGGTTAGGTCAGCTGGACAGCCCCCTCTTGTGGTGAGATGGTAGCGATGAACCGATGCATATAGACAGCATCTGGGGGTCAAGTCCAAAAATCGCCCTCTCACGGCGGTTTGTCCGATGGTGAAGTCCCCCCGCTGGCAAAGTGCATATATGTAGAAAACCTCCCGGTTCAGCCCCCAGGGGCTCCGACACCTGGCCACCCTCTCACAGTGGTCAGACAAATGTCTAGCCCCCTCATCCAACGGGATGCAGCCATGTACCAGCCTCCCATTCAGGTGAAAATAGCCCTCTCCAGAGTCAGGGTGGTTCAGAAAAGTGATAGAACATAGCGCCAGTGAGTCCCACAGGCTGACAGTTGGTCCAGGTGGGCCCAGTCCTAAAGGGGAACGCTGGAGGAGAGAGAAATGGGGCAGAAATGGGGCAGTTGTCTCGAGTCCCCAGCCCCCGCACAACCACAAATTGAGGCCTCCCAAGGCCTGGAAAAAGTCACTCCGGGTCTTTTCCGCCCCAACCGTGGTTGCAGGTCTCCCAGTCCTGTTGATTCATTGCCCCCCCAACTCCTATTCCAAGGGGGGGTCACCAGCACCGTCTGATCGCCAGCTAGCCTCCACTGCAGCCGCCATCGCCGCCGCCACCGCGCCATCGTCGCCAACCCCCCAAAAGTGCCTGGCGACGTCCCAGAGAACTTCAGGGGGTGCCCGACACGTCTTGCAGCTCTTCGGGAAACACCCCTGGGCTTAAAAACTCACCGCACGGTGGGCGCCCCCGGTACAATGCCGCTCCAATTAACCAATGGCCTCCGGCTGTGAAAAAACGCTGCCGACGCTGCCAACGCCCAGCTGATCAGCCTGACGCTCCTAACATCGCGCCTTCCTCTCTGCTCAGTCATGGAGGGAAAGAAGACCCTCTCCGTGCTGGCAAGGAGCTCCCCTGACTGGTCCTGGGGACATGGATCTTCAAAATGACCCCCAAAGGACCCAAAGGGTAGGTCGGTGCCCCGTCCTCAGATCGCGATCCCAGCGGACGCCGCCATCTTGGACATGCGCATAACTATTCACTAGGAGAACATAACTCAAGAATCACAGAAATAGATACATGAGATGAGCCATAGGATGGTATAAATAAATGGTTAATATGATTGTAGAAAGATACTGCTGAACTTCTATGAATGTATTAAGGTATAAGCAAGTAAATTAGTAAATAATATGATTAAGGAAAATTGGTTAAATGGACATTAATCACCGATGCGAAGGTTTTCTAGAAGTTAGTTGATGGACTTGTTGTTGTTGTTGTTGTTGTTGTTGTTTCCTTTTTTTTCTTTCTTTCCTTGTTTTTGTACTGTGTTAATATATAAGTGTTTACATGTATTTGTGTTTTATGTTTGCTTATGTTAATAAAATTTTAAAATTCTAAAAAAAATAAAATAAAATAAAGTCCCCTGCCTGAGCAGGATGTTGGACTAGAAGGCGTCCAAAAGTCCCTTCCAACTCGGTTATTCTGTTATTCTCCAAAGCACCTGAGGGCAAGAAGTAACCGCTGGAAGATCATTAATGAGAGATCCAATCTAGAAGTAAGTAGGAATTTCCTGATGGCAAGAACAATGAATCAGTTTCCAAACATCATGATCAGATCTCCTATTAAAGGAATGGGACAACTCAGCACGGCCAACACATCATGGCCAACTCACCAAGGCAACTCAACATGGCCAACTCACCATGGCCAATTCACCAAAGCAACCTACCATGGCCAATTCATCAAGGCAACTTGCCATGGCCAACACACCATGGCCAACTCAACATGGCCGACTCAACATGGCCAACTCACCAAGGCAACTTACCAAGGCAACTCAGCATGGCCAACTCACCATGGCCAATTCACCAAGGCAACTCACTGTGACCAAGTTGCCACAGAACAATTCAACGATTCAATTTAAGTATTTAAAATACTTTTTTTAAAAAAAATATTTTTTGTCATTCACATTTCATTTTGTCCCTCCTTCGGCATCTTTTCTTTAATGATTCTATTCCACCATTTCTTCAATATTAGTGAAATTCTTGTCCTGCAGTGAGTTGGCCACAGAAAGTTGACTGTGGAGAATTGGAGCAAGCGAGTTGGCCATGTTGAGTTGGCTGCACCGAGTTGTCCTAGATCCCCTATTAGCTAGATGTAAAAATGATCCAGGTTTACTGAACTTAACTTGTTGGCATTTTATTGTGTTGAACTTCTATGACTTAAAATTAAATTGCACTGTTTTGGATCACATCTGATAATAAATCTGAAATCTTGTTTAATTGTCGCTTACCTAGATGATAGAATTCACAGCTTTGGTTTTTGGTTGTGGGTTTGTGTGTGTGTGTGTGTGTGTGTGTGTATTTTCTTCCTGGGTCTCTCGTGAAATATCTTCATTATTGAGGAACATATTGAATAAGACACCAATGTCTAAACAAATCCTGATAATATTCCATTTCACATGTGTTTCCTCATATGTTCACTTGGCTTCATTGTTACATTCATCTTCCATTTTAACAATTCCATATGAAAATGTATTCTGAAGCCCTGCTTAAAAGATGCTTTTTTTCCCTTGCAAAACACATCATCTGAAGATGCGTTTTTGCATTTTAAAAAAACCACCACCCTACTCTGAAACACTTTGGGAAGGATGAGAGAATAGATAATTGCGTTCCAATTTGCAAATTAACCTGGAAGACGAGGTCCAAGCTGTTGTGTTTGACATTCATACACACACACACACACACACACACACAAATCCACCTAACATGCTTGGAAAGGACAATGTTGGTTGCACGGTTTAAAAAAAGTGTCCCACAAGATGAGCTGTATCCTGGGTTTTTTGCCGGGTTTTTTTTTGCATAATCTGTCTCCCTTTTCATCGTCAAAATGGAAGAAGAGACATCTGACGATCAAATCCTCCACCAAATGGGCTCCAGATTTTGACATCGACAGGCTAATTTGGGGAGCTCAGCCAGAAGGGTCAAGACTGGACCCCGACGTGACAAAAGAACATCTTAAAACTATTTAACTCTGCATAAATTATGTGGTACAGTTTGGACGCATCGCATTTCACGCTCAATTACTGCCACTTTTACGGGGAGGCGATCCTGACTGCAGGGTGCACGGCGGGAGAAGCCCACTGTGGGCAGGGAGCAGGAGGGGGGGAAATAGTGGTGCTTCGAGTTAGAGCTGTAACCATGGCAACGGCAGAAACTCTCGCCAAGTGCTGGTGATGGATATCGACTGTATCTCAAAGTAATAATAATAACAGAAAAAAAACAGAGCACCTGTAAAGACTTTGTGTGAGAGATGAGAAGACCAGGAGTGGACCAGGGGTGATACAGCTCGAAGGGAAGAGAAAAGGAATTGGGCCTTTGTGGGCTTCACAGTGAGTTAGAATAACTTTATTGTCACTTTGAATGTAGACTAATCGGCATACATTAAAATGGAATTATGTTGCAGATAGCTTGCAAAGGGTCTTCACCCTTAATATAAAACATAAACATGACAAGATACGTATATATATATATATTATATGACACAGAGAAACAACACAGTCTACTTCGGATGTACACGGCAAGAGAAACTAATCTTGGAAGTTTGCCAGACGGATAGCATCAGGAACAAAGCTGTTCCAGGATCTGGATGTCCTGCTAGAAATACTTCAAAACCCTCTCCCAGAGGGGAGCAACAGGAACAGACCATGAAGTGGATGTGTAGGGTCTTAACAATGCTTTGAGCTCTAAGCACACAGCGCTTGTAAGCAGTATCCTAAATAATGAGAAGCGAGCGTCCTATAATTTTCTCTGCTGTCCTCACCACTCTCTGTAGGGGCTTTCTATCTGAGGCACTGCTGCCACCAAAACAAACAGGGATGCCATTTGTGAAAAAGCTCTCTGTGGTGCCTCTGTAAAAAGTGGCCAGGACAGAAGGAGAAAGATGTGCTCTCCTCATCCGACACAGGAAATGCAAACTTTGGTTCTCATGTTTCACTAAGGATGGTGTGTGGAGAGACCAAGTCAGATTGCTAGTTATCTGCATCCCCAGATACTTAATACTGTTAACCACCTCTACAGCTGCATCCTTGATACGGAGTGGAGTAGGACCATGCCAACTCCATCTAAAATCTACAATGATCTCCTTTGTTTTATTAACGTTTAGAACCAGGTTACTTTTATTGCACCAGTCCACCAGAGCCTTCACCTCTTCCTTATAAGCATCTTCATTGTCATCCCAGATAAGTACCACCACTGCCGTGTCAGGATCCTACCAACAAGATGTGATTCATGGTGAGAAAAGTCAGATCCTGCACTTAGCCAGGAGAAACCAAATGCACAGGTAGAGAAGAAGTGGCACCTGGCTCAACAGAAGTGCCTTTGAGAAGGATCTAGGAGTCTTGGTAGACCATCCCTGGTGAGGCCACACTTGGGATACTGTGTCCAGGTCCGATTCCCATGATACAAAAAAGATGCTGAAGCCCCAGAAAGTGTGCAGAGAAGAGCAACAGAAATTATAAAAGGTCTGGAGAATAAACCATACGAAGAATGGTTCAGGGACCTATGTCTAGTCTAACAAATAATAATAATAATGATAATAATAATAATAATGATGATAATAATAATAATAATAATAATAATAATAATAATAATAATAAGGCTCAGGGGGGACTGGATAGCGGTCTTCTAGTACCTGAGGGGCCTGTCACAGAGAAGAGAGGGTCAATTTGCCCCCCAAAGCCCCTGAAGGCAGGAGAAGAAGTAATGAGTGGAAGCTTATCAAAGAGATCCAACCTAGAATTAAGGAGACATGTCCTGATGGTGAAAACAATCAATCAGTGGAACGGCTTGCCACCAGAAGTTGTGAGTGTTCCATCGCTGGAGATTTTCAGGAAGAAAATAGCTGCTTGGACAGCTATTTGTCCAGAAGAGTTTCCTGCTTGATCAGGGGGTTGGATTGGAAGACCTTGACAGTCCCTTCCAGCCCTATGATTTTATCAGGTACTCCAAAACTTCTCCTTCCCCTTCCCCTTCCCCTTCTCCTTCTCCTTCCCTTCCTCTTTTTCCTCTTTTTTGCAACTCCCCTCCCTTTCAGCACAGATGATGCTCTTTACATGGGGCTCCCCTTGAGGAGCACCCGGAGGCTCCAACTGGTCCAGAATGTGGTTGCGCGGGTGGTTATGGGAGCGATGTGGTGTTCCCATGTAACACTTCTCCTGCGCAAGCTGCACTGGCTCCCGGTGGTCTTCCGGGTGTGCTTCAAGGTTTTGGTTACCTCCTTTAGAGCGCTCCATGGCTTAGGACCTGGGTACCTATGAGACCGCCTTCTGCCACTGAGAGCCTCTCACCGGCCAGTACATTCCCACAGAGAGGGGCTCCTCAGGGTGCTGTCAGCCAAACAGTATCGACTGGTGGCCCCCAGGGGGAGAGCCTTCTCTGTGGGAGCACCTGCCCTTTGGAACGAGCTGCCCCCCCCCCAGAGATATGGAGGATCCTGGATTTACGCACTTTCCACCATGCCCTCAAGACTTTTTTATTCCAACAAGTGGGGCTGGTCTAACTCTTTTTAATTGTTTAATTTTAATTTTAATTTGTTTTCTAAAAAACAGGAGTGTTTTAATTAGTATGGGCCAAATTTATTTAATATGTTTTTAATTTTTTTTTAAAAAAAATTATATTGTATCTGTTTTATCTTTGGCTGTTCACCGCCCTGAGTCCTTTGGGAGTAGGGCGGTATATAAATCTAAATAAACTCAAAACTCAAGCCTAGTTGGATCATGAAATGTCTGCAAGAAAATAACCAAGCTCAGAGAGCATCAAGGACTCTTCAGCCTTCTTCCTCCTCCTCCTCTTTGCAAATTGCCTTCCCTTCTAGCACCGATGATGTTTCCTAGTTAAGTCATGAATGAACCATTTTCAAGGAAACAACCAGGCTCAGAGAGTACCAAGAGACTGGTATAGGGTCTCCTGCTAGAGCAGCAGGCTGGACTAGAAGACCTCCAATGTCCCTTCCAACTCTATTCTCTTTCCTCCTCCTCCTCCTCCTCCTCCTCCCCCCCCCTCCTCCTCCTCCTCCTTCTCCTCCTCCTCCTCCTCTTTCTATCCTTCCCCTCCTCCTCTTTTTTTTTGTCTTCTCCTTGTCCTTTTCTGGTTCACAGACGGTAATCCGAATTTTGGCTGCAAATGCTCAGGGAAAGCAGACCAAGAAGGCCTTCAGAATAACGGTCCTGTTGAGAGAATTAAGTTAATATGATTTCCAATACTTAATTTGAATCCCAATAGCAAGTGCACCTATACCGTTCAATAAAAGGAACAATGTTCAGGCAAAGAAAGGTTGGCTAAAGTCATTATTCCAATTCTTTTCTTCCTAAAAAAATCCTCATGTTTGGTGACTTGTCATTTATCATTGGACGTGAGAGCTAATGTCTTAGAAAACAGAAATAAAATGTGGATATTCCATTTTGATTGCTCGGAGAAATGAGCTGAAAGTAACCGAATGAAATATAACGCAGGGAAACACAGAATTCTGGACTTTAGCTAACAGAAATGAAATCCTCAGGTACAAAAGGGGAATAAGATTTTGCAACAGGAATTCATTGAGAGCTAAATACGAGGCAGCAGAATAATAATACACCTGCCAGGAGTGCAAATGGAGTTGTTGGATGCCTCAGCTAAAGTCTAGTTTTCAAATCATAAGAATGTCTGAGGAGATTCTCTGTCATCCAGGTCCCAAAGGTGCTTTTTCAAAAGGCAACTGGACTGTTTTTCCTTGAAGACATTTCGCTTCTCATCCAAGAAGCTTCTTCAGTCCTGAATGAATGGCAGAAGATGGAAGGATTTATAATCCTTGTAGTCATCTGGTCGTTAGCGCTCCCTCTGAGAGTCTCTGAGGCCACTTGGAGGTTTATCGGTGCCCATCCACCTCACAAATGCATGGCACACAAAGGAGAAGAACCCATCAGGACAAGGTTCAGCAGTCCATCTGCATTTAAAAGACAAAGGTCGCTCTTTTGAAGACAGCAAAGTCCAGATTCTGGACAGAGAGGACCCCTGGTTTGAAAGAGGGGTCAAAAAGACCACCTGTGTCCAAATTGAACAGCCCTTTCTCAAAAGAGAGGGGGGATATGACCTCATCTATCTCCTGTTTACAACACAGTCCTTTCAACAGTTCCAAGAAGGTTCCACAACCATTTGCACTGTTCAGGTGACCCGGAAGGCACAAATAAATCTCCAAGTGGCCTCAATAACTCTCTGAAAGAGTGCAAATGACCAGATGACTGCAAGGAGTTTAAATCCTTCCATTCTCCACCATGCAGTCAGAACTGAAGAAGTTTCTTGGAAAATAAAGTCCTGTTGTCTTTTGAAAAAGCATCTTTGGGGCAAATCATAAGAAGTAATTCTTCCACTTTCTTCTTCTTGGTCAGATACCACCTTGCATGAGGTGCCAAGTTCTTGCAGAATGAGTCTTCTTGGTAGAGCTCCAGAGAAGGACTAGAAAGGTGACTAAGGACCAGAAGCTAAGTAATCTTGGAAGAACTGCTGGTGAAGAGAGACTGAAGGAATTAGATAGGCTTAGCCTGAAAAAAGGCAACCGAGAGGACATATGGTAACCCTCAGAAGGTGTTTTGGGCCTTGGGGAGAATAAAATATGGTTTGAGGTCAGTTGAAATTTGTGCAGGTGTCACTTCTCTTGTGGAGCTGCATTGCCTGCCAATTTGCTTCTGGGTGTACATCTTTCAAGCCCTACTTGGCCTGGAGCCAGATTATCTGAAGGATTCTCTTTTCCCACTTAATCTACCTAACCCATCAGAGATGGGAACTAGGGACTGTTATGAATCTTCTCTCTTAAAGAGGTCCATCTGATGGGACCAAGAGGAAGGACCTTCTCTGTGGTGACTCCATCCCTGTGGAACAACAACCCCATGGAGATAAGATTGGATCCCACCTTGACACTCTTTGGAAAGGCCCCGAAAACATGATTCGGACAGTGGCTTGGGGACCTCAAGGGGATATGGAGCCTATCAAGTGGTTGGTTTGTGGTTGCCAGGGTTAGTGCGGGGGGTACTGGGTTTTGTATTTCGGGTTCTCTTTCTGCAAACTGTATTGCTAAGTAAGGCATACAAAACCTTTGCCAGACCAATTCTTGAATACAGCTCATCTGCCTGAAACCACACTGTATTTCAGAGATTAACATGATTAAATGGGTTCAGAGATATTTTACAAGAAGAGTACTCCATTCCTCTACTCACAATAGAATACCTTATGCCACCAGGCTTGAAATTTGGAAAATCTGGAACTGCGACACCTGCAGTCTGATAGTACACAAAATTGTCTGCTACAACGTCTTGCCTGTCAACGACGTCTTCAGTTTCAACCACACTAGTACATGGACAAACTATCAATACAAACTCAAGGTAAGCCGCTCCAAACTCGATTGCAGAAAATACGACTCCATTGATACAGCCTTAAGCCCTCACAGCTTCAATCTCAAACTGTCTACTGTGGACCTCACCCCATTCCTAAGACGTCCATAAAGGGGGCGTGCATAAGTGCACCAGCGTGCCTACCGTCCCTGTCCTACTGTCCCCATTTATTTGTATTTACTTCCTTTGTTTATTTTATTGTTCATATCTATACCTGTTATCTTGTACATGTTTGACAAACAAACAAATAAATAAATAAAATAAACTGTCTGGAGTAACCATGTGTGTAAATTATTATAAATAAATAAATAATAAAGCAATATTATCAACCTACAGTTGCTTCTGAAGTAGGATAATACATGGAATTGTAAGTATGTATTCGTTTATACACAGATGTTATTTATGGCATCTCTGTCAGGTAATCTCCTACAATCCAATTACCAGCTGCTTCTCTGAAACCTTTGGGGTCCATCCACCTACTAACTGGTATCTCATCTTTGGATGCCTGCTAAGAAATCCCAGCCAGATATTACAGAAAGTAGGTAAACAGGTACCGTATTTTTCGGAGTATAAGACGCTCCGGACTATATATAAGACACACCTATCTTTTTGGGGGAGGAAAACAAGAAAAAAAATCTGCCTCTGCCTCCCAGCAATTTGCCTCCTTGCAGCAAACAGCTCGTTTCAATTTCAGCTTCAGCACAACCTGATTAGCACAAGCAGCTGATTGTCAGTTGGATCGGCCTCCTGAAGATCAGCTGTTTCAGGCTGCAGGGATTGCCGTAGCCTCCGCATGCCCCATTTTCAAGGGGGACAACAAGGGCTACATTCGGTGTATAAGATGCACCCAAATTTTCACCCTCTTTTATGGGGGAAAAAGTGTGTCTTATACTCCGAAAAATACGGTAAATAAGAATATCTGAAACTCAGGAATAAAATGTTCTTGGTCCTCTCTGAGCTTGGTTGTTTGCATGTAGACATTTTGTGAGAAAACTTTAGAAGAGAGTGGGGCTTGTGGAGAGGAGGAGGATGGGGAGGAGGAGGAGGAGGAGGAGGAGGAGGAGGAGGAGGAGGAGGAGGAAGAGGAGGAGGAGGAGGAAGAAGAAGAAGAAGAAAAGATGATGACGACTATGGGGAGAGAGTGGGGCTTGTAGAGAAGGTGCTCTCTGAGTTTGGTTGTTTTCTTGCAAATGTTTCATTATCCAGCTAGAGAGCATAATCAGTGTTAGAAGGGAATGGGAGGAGGAGGAGGAGGAGGAAGAGGAGGAGGAAGAGGAGCTGCTCTCTTTTGGGTTCTGGCGCTCCAGCATGCACTCCAGTTTTGGCACTCAGTGCTGTGATAGATAGATTAGATAGATGATAGATAGATAGATAGATAGATGATAGATAGATAAATGAGAGAAAGAAAGAAAGAAAGAAAGAAAGAAAGAAAGAAAGAAAGAAAGAAAGAAAGAAAGAAAGATATAATAGCTAAGCAAGGAAGAAAAGGAAGCTATCTGTGTATGGCCAAATTTGGCCTTTGAACAAATCTGCCCCCAATTTCCCTGCAAGTTTCACCCCTTGAGCCAAGATTCCTCTCCACTCCTTCTTCTCTCCTGACCAATTCTCACCACCACCACCACCCCGCCCGCCTCAAATCTTGACCCATTGCATCCCTGCAGAGAAACCCTCAGCTGCCTTGAGAAGCCGGGTGCCCTCCTCTCTCCTTGAGCATCTGGCTCTCCCCGTCATCTCATTAGCCGCAGGCCCGCCGTTCTCCTTGGCATCTCATTTCCAGGATCATTAGTGACAGGTCTCTAAATGGCTTGACATTCTCGGCTTTGCAAGCGAGGCTGCCCGCCTTTAATATGCAGCCGGATTGTTTGGATGCAGAACGGAATTGTCTCTCCCTCTGCTGTGAATGCCAAGCAAGAGGCAGGTGGCTTACCGACCTTGGTGACCACAGAGAGCTGCTCTAAGCTACAGCCTTGGTGTCTCCGGGCTTCCTGGGAGTTCAGGAAGGACCTCAACATGTGGAGCCATGGGGGGGGGCAATGACAGGACACAGCTGGAGCCAAAGACCAGCTCTATCATTTGACAAATCAGCTGTGTTTTTCTTCTAGGATTTGCTGCAAAACGCTCAGCATTCAGGGACTGTATTTGGTGATGGCCAGAAGGAAGGTTAAAACACATTAACAGAGTTGGAAGGGACCTTGTAGCAGGGGTGAAATGCTACCGGTTCGGGCCGGTTCGCTGGAACCGGTAGTAAAAAAATATTTTAAAAATGTTCCGATGATCAGTTGAGCAACACGCAATTGTTAGAACTTTTTTTAAAAAAAAATGTAAGCATTTTTTTTACTACCGGTTCTCTGGAACCAGTAGTTAAAAATGCTTTAAAAGTTTTTTTTTTAAAAAAAAAAAAAGTTCCAACGATCGCGTGATCATTGGAACATTTTTTTTTTACTTTTTAAGCATTTTTTTACAACCGGTTCAGTTGAAGAGGTAGTTAAAAATGCTTTAAAAATGTAAAAAAAAAAAAAAAAGACTCGGACGATCGCGTGGCACAAGTGTGATCTTGGGAACCTTTTTTTTTAACCTATTCAAAGCATTATTTTACTACCTATTCGCCCAAACCGGTAGTAAAAAATGTGTTTAAAAAGTTTTTTAAAAGGTTCCCAAGATTGCACGCCACAGCTGACTCCCCCCCTCCCCAAGCCTCCTTTTGGTGTGTACTGTGCATGTGCAGCGTGTGCTTGGCATACAGCACATATGTGCAGCCAGCAAACCAGTTCAGGTTTCACCACTGCCTTGGAGGTCTTCTAGTCCAACCCCCCACCCACGCAGGAGACCCTACACCATTTCTGTCAGACGGCAGCCCAGTCTCTTCCTGGAAACCTCCAGGGATGAAGCTCCCACAACTTCCGAAGGCAACTTCTCTTCCATGGGTTGATGGTTCTCACTGTCAGAAAATTCCTCCTTATTTCCAGGTTGAATCTCTCCTTGGTCAGTTTCCTTCCATTGTTCCTTCTCTGGCCTTCAGGTGGATTGGAGAATAGCTTGACCCCCTTCCTCCTCTCTGGGGCAGCCCCTCAAATATTGGAACAACTGCTGTCATGTCACCCCTGGTCCTTCTCTTCACTAGACTAGCCAGGCCAGGTTCCTGTAATTCACAAGATTCGTATATCTATATCTATATCTATGTAGGTCTTTGGTTGTTCGGGTTTTCTCCCGCGTAAAATTGGAGGTGTCTTGGCAACATTTCGACGAAGTCTCACTCGTCATCTTCAGGCTGGTGTTTTCGGCTTCGTGCTTCTAGGAGCCGAAAACACCAACCTGAAGATGACGAGTGAGACTTCGTCGAAACATTGCCAAGACACCTCCAATTTTACGCAGGAGAAAACCCGAATAACCAAAGACCTGCATACAAACACCCGTGAAAACCTCAGAAAACAAATATCTATATCTATATCTATATCTATATCTATATCTATATCTATATCTATATCTATATCTATATCTATATCTATATCTATATCTATATCTATCTATCTATCTATCTATCTATGTTGGTAGTGACCCTCTGAGAGCTAGCTGTACGCAACGAAATTCCATTTTAATGTATGCCGATTAGTGTACCTTCAAAGTGACAATAAAGTTATTCTAAGTTCTAAGAGTGCAGTAGAAGTGAGAGGAGGGGAAGATGCTTGGAGAGGAAGAACTGGCCTGTGGAGGGGCAACACAACACAATCGGGCATGCCGAAAACCCTAGAGGAGAAACAGCAGGACAAGGCAGGAGATGGGGTGGCATCAGGACCCTGGACAGAGCCAGAAGGAGTTGAGTGCAGGAGGGAAGCTCACCAGCAGGGACCAGGGGAGTTGATAGGATGGGTTGCTCCTTTGGGTAGGTCTTCTTCTCACAGGGGAGAGGAATGGTGGAGGAGAGGCACACCTTTGAAGTCCAGATGGTCTCTGAAGCTAAATGCATCAAGTGGGAGAAACTAGGTGGACAATGAAGGAAGAGCAGTGGAGGAGTGGATATGGATGGTTTGGCCAGCTTTTCCAGGACCAACTTCTACAGTGGGCGAGGGCCTTCTCCTTCATCTCAGAACTCCTACTCAGGTTCCAACTGTAACTCTACAACAGTAGAATAAAACAGCAAGCAACAGCCTAATCAAGGAACCACCAAAAACACTCCCAGCAACACTGACAGGGCAAGTCACTTGTATATAAACAAAGAGCAAACCCTCCTTCCTTCTAGCACTGATGACGTTAGCTAGTTGGATCATGAAATGTCTGCAAGGAAACAACCAGGCTCAGAGCATCAAGGATCCTACAATAATCATCCTCCTCCTCCTCCTCCTCCTCCTCCTCCTCCTCCTCCTCCTCCTCCTCCTCTCCATAAACCCCACTCCCTTCTAGCACTGATGAAGTTCCCTAGTTGTGTCATGAAATATCTGCAAGGAAACAACCAGGCTCAGAGAGCAGCCAGGACCCCACAATTCAACCCCGAGCTACAGAGGTTCTCTTGTAGTGAACACAACTCTGCAGAGCACAGGCCTCTATTCCCCTGGGACTTTGGAATAATAACAGGCTGAGGCCATGCAAGTCCACCTGGGTTTCTGGTTACCCAGCCCTTGTGGATGTTTCTCCCAGCTGCGTCAGGACGCCTGGTTCTCCTCCTGGCAGTCCATGGCTACTGAGGAGAAGGTAATGGATTCATTAGGAGTCTGGCATGAATCATCGCAGCAGCCAAGCCCCGGTGCCTAGGATTGTATGTTGCTGTGCGTGTCAGGGAGCTCCTCTTGTGTACATTGAACTCTCGGCCTGCTTTGCAGACAGCTCTGTGTTCCTTTAATAAAGCTTTAGATGTCTCTGCCTTCATCCTCCTTGCCCTCCTGTCTCCAGCATCACCTGCTGTTACTACTGATTGATTAGGGTAGCCATGGCAACCGAGGAGCCAGTCAATCAGATCACAGTGCTCTGTCTACTGTCCTGACATCTGGGCTGCCCACATGTGGTCTAACACAACAAATTGGTTTAATGACAGCACCAGGAACAAAAAAAAATGTAGGCGTGCAATAAAAGCAAAAAAAGAACAAAAAATAAAATAAATCTTCCTTGCTTGCTTCCTCCCTACCTTTTCTCCAATCTCCTTCCTGTCTTCCTTCCTCCCTCCCATCTCCTTCTTTCCTTTCTCCCCTTCTCTTCTTCCTTTCCTTCCTCCCTCCTCTTCCCTTCCCTTCTTTTTCCTTCCTTCCTTCCTTCCTTCCCTCCCTCCCAACCTCCCTCTCCCCTCCCTCCCTCCCTCCCTCCCTTCCTTTTTGTACCTGGGATATTATGCAATAATTAGAACACAAGCAGAATCTGTTTATCTTTTATTTTTATTCATTATAATTGCTCAAACTTCACTCACACCCACATTCATGGTCAACAGGCTGTAACACAATCCTGGACATCTGAATCTAGAGTTGTTGGAGATGGCAGAGCTGTCCACACATGATTCTGGGCACAGATGGGATGTTCTGACAAGTACTTTGCCCTTCATTTCCCCCTGGGCCAACAGCCCTCCATCACGTGTCACCACAGCTGCCACCAAGAGTGTGGCTCTTTCTGTGCCTGGATTTAGAGAGAGATGCTGCTTTCATTTCAGGTATCATTTGGTCCAGACCAGTTTCAACTGTTACTGTTGGCTTCTATGCATGTATGTCTCCTTCCTTCCTTCCTTCCTTCTCCTCTCCTCATTTCTCTTCTCTTCTCTTCTTTCCCTCCCAATTATGTGTCACCTCTCATATTTAGCACACAGCTATTGACTTCAGCTGCATCTGTGGATGACAGTCACTTGTCTTGAAATGCTAGAAAGAGTGCAAAGAGCAACAAAGATGATTAAATGCCTGGAGACTAAAACATACGAAGAATGGTTGCAGGAATTGGGTATGTCTAGTCTAGTGAGAAGGAGTAGGAGTGACAGGATAGAAGGCCAATCTATTTTCCAAAGCGCCCGAAGACAGGACCTTTGAGAACTGTATGCAAATAAATTTCATTTTAAAGTATGCCAATTAGTGTACATTCGAAGTGACAATAAAGCAGGGGTGAAATTCAGCAGGTTCTGAGAGGTTCTGGAGCGGAAATTTTGAGTAGTTCGGAGAACCAGCAAATACCACCTCTGGCTGCCCCCAGGATTAGGGAGGGAATGGGGATTTTGCAGGATCCTTCCCCTGCCATGCCCACCAAGCCACGCCCACCAAGCCACGCCCACAGAACCCGTAGTAAAAAAATTTGAATTCCACCACTACAATAAAGTTATTCTAAGTCTAAGAAGCAATGGATGGAAACTAATCCAGGAGAGAAGCAAGCTAAGGAAACATTTCCTGACAGTGAGAACAATTAATCAGTGGAACTACTTGCCACCAGAAGTTGTGGATGCTCCATCACTGGAGGCTTTCAAAAAAAGACTAGACAACCATTTGTCTGAAATGATGTAGGGTCTCCTGCTTGAGCAGGAGGTTGGACTAGATGATCTCCAAAGTCCCTTCCAACTCTGTTTCTCTGTCCTTCTGTCTTCTGTACCCCAATCCATTGCTGCAATTGTGACTCCCACTTTCCAGCTTCACAACACTTTAGTACTACAGGGGCAAAAGACTGTCTCCCCCACCCCCCACCCCGCCGTGAGCTAGTTCTCCATACATAAAACAACGTAAGGAAAAAAACGCAAAGCAAAGATTCTTCAATCCACAATAATACAGGATCCAGCAAGGCTCTTCTGAAACTGGCAAGGTAGCCCAGTGGCAGGGGAATTGGGGTAGGGTTGTGGGGGGGGGGGCAGAGGGTGTTAAAAAGCAAGCTGCAACATGCAGAGAAAATAATAAAACATAAAGCTCAAACTGTCCAAGGAGCTGCTGATCCAGTTCTACAGAGGAATGATTGAGTCTGTCATCTGCACCTCCATAACTGTCTGGTTTGGCTCTGCAACCCAACAAGACAGACCCAGACTTCAGTGGATAATCAGAACTGCAGAAAAAACCATGGCTACCAACCTGTCTTCCATGGAGGACCTGTGTACTGCACGAGTCAAAAAGAGGGCTGGGAAAATATCTATGGACCCCTCGCATCCTGGACATCAACTGTTTCAACTCCTACCCTCAAAACGACGCTATAGAGCACTGCACACCAAAACAACTAGACACAAGGACAGTTTTTTCCCCAATGCCATCACTCTGCTAAAGTAATAATTCCCTCAACACTGTCAAACTATTCACTACGTCTGCACTACTATTAATCTTCTCATCGTTCCCATCACCCATCTCCTTCCACTTATGATTGTATGACTGTAACTTTGTTGCTTGTATCCTTACAATTTATATTGATATTGTTTCCTGATTGCTTATTTGTACCCTATGACTACCATTAAGTGTTGTACTTTATGATTCTTGATGAATGTATCTTTTCTTTTATGTACACTGAGAGCGTACGCACCAAGACAAATTCCTTATGTGTCCAATCACACTTGGCCAATAAAGAATTCTATCCTATCCTATCCTGTCCTACCCTACTCTACTCCATTCTATTCCATTCCATTTTATTCTATTCATTTTCTATTCTATTCTATTCTATTCTATTCTATTCTATTCTATTCTATTCTATTTTATCCTATCCTATCCTATCCTATCCTATCCTATCCTATCCTATCCTATCCTATTCTATCCTATCCTATCCTATCCTATCCTATTCTACTCTACCCTACTCTACCCTACTCTACTCCATTCCATTCCATACCATTCCATTTTATTCTATTCATTTTCCATTCCATTCCGTTCCATTCCATTCCATTCCATTCCATTCCATTCCATTCCATTCCATTCCATTCCATTCTATTCTATTCTATTCTATTCTATTCTATTCTATTCTATTCTATTCTATTCATTTTCTATCCTATCCTATCCTATAATAAAGAATAAGGCTTCAATCACACAGTTGCAACTTCCATCTTGACTTATTTTTTTCATTCTCTCCACGAACACACCTACCTGGTAGACATAAGCCCTGGCCAAAAAGCCAATTTATCTGATATTTCTAAACAAAGTTCTCAAGGAATCGCCCTTTGTACTGTGTCTTGAAGAAGACCTGCCCAGATCTTATCTTCGGAGTCTAACGTGTTGCTCGGAGTGGCTGTCCATCTTTGTGTCTCCCCTCATTGTTCTGCTTCGGGGCCCAGAGGCAGGAGAGAGTCATATCTATGTTTCCGTCAATGAGGGCAGCCTTTGAGAAGCTACAGACGCTTTACGTTCCCACGTCCGATGCCTGAAGCAATCATAAATCTACTTCGGAATCAATCAATTTTGGTTGAATCCTGATCACGGAGAAAACACAGAGGATTGGAAAATAAATGTGAAGAACACGGAACCCGTTTTAAAAGAAAAGGAAGAGGGAGAGAGTGTCTTGTAAATTCTCTGGTATGACTTTTAGTTATTGAAGAATGCCAGGGGTTAATGGGCAACGACACCAGCTTTGTTCTACTGGTTATATTGACTGGACTTTGGGTTCTTGGGAAGGGAACTGGACAGAGTTACAGATCTCTCTGTCTCTCTCTCTCTCTCTCTCTCTCTCTCTCTCTCTCTCTCTCTCTCTCTCTCTCTCTGTGTGTGTGTGTGTGTGTGTATGTCCATTAGGAGTGTGATGGCTCAGTGGTGATGCTGAGCTTGTCAGCTGGAAAGCCTGGCTGCAGCTGTCCTAAGGTAAGTGGGTGCAGGGCACATGGGGCAGCTCCACCCCACACACACCCTCCCCTAGCTTGATTTTTCTGCCTGCACCTCTGTGGACACAGAAGGCTGGATGTCAGAGTACACACGGTGTGACTATTTTGAGACAACCCAGGAGCAAAATGTAGTAAACAGAGCAGAGGTGAAATGCTCCCGGTTCGGACCGGCTCGGGCGAGTAGGTAGCAATGGCGGCGGGCAGTTCGGAGAACCGGTAGCAAAAATCCCTGTCCCCGCCTCCCATGCCCAGCTGAGCCCCGCGATCATCAGAGCCTTTTTTTCCTTTTAAATGGCTCTGACCAGCCAAGTTCTGACATCCCAGCTGAGTTGCCTGCTAATCAGGCAACTCAGCTTGGATCGCCAGAGCCATGTAAAAGAAAAAAAGTTTGCTTGCTGATGCAATCCATGCATCAGCAAGCAACTGAATCTCTCTGCCTGCAATCAAGCTCATCGGTGAGCAGCTCTTTCTGCCTGCCTGCCTGCCTGCCTAGACTTATGGACTTCAACTCCCAGCAAAGCTGGCTGAGGAATTCTGGGAGTTGAAGTCCACAAGTCTTAACGTTGCCAAGGTTGGAGACCTCTGTTCTATTGGGTAAGTTTTTTCCCCCTTTGGGAGCTTTAAAAAAAAAAGTTAATTGGGGGGTTTTTTAGTTGTTCTTTTTTTAGACCTAGCCATTTAAAGTTTAGGAAGTTTTAAATTTAGCTGC
Organism: Arizona elegans; assembly: GCA_022577455.1. NCBI lineage: Eukaryota > Metazoa > Chordata > Lepidosauria > Squamata > Colubridae > Arizona > Arizona elegans. The sequence goes on along the minus strand of JAKOOJ010000062.1, from coordinate 43,754 downwards.
TTTTATATAAAAATAAAAATAAATTAAAATAAAATAATATTTGTGCAGCTTTCTGAGATTTAGTGTGTTTCTGTAGTGTTTCACTCTAACTACACAAACACAAAAAATCTCACAAAGCTGTATATGGAATTTTGTGTGTGTAAACTGTGAAAGTTGTTTTTTGGGGGGCTTTTTGTGGCTGTGTGAGGTTCCTGCTTGTTGCGGGGCCATTTTGAGTCTAGCACAGCTGCTTTTACATTGTGGGTGAGCCAGTTGTGTTGTGTTGTGTTTTGTAGGTTTAAAAAGGGCAAAGAAATGACATTGACTTGGCCACGCCCACCCAGTCATCTTACCACCAAGCCCCACACACTAATTAAGCCACACCCACAGAACCGGTAGCAAAAAAATTTAGATTTCACCCCTGAAACAGAGGTTTGTCTTTCAAATAGTGGCTTATCTACAAGGAATATATACATACACATACTAGGCAAAGTCAGGCAATCAATCATCAACTATAGCACGGAAGCACACACACAGAGAGAGAGATGCCCTCACAGGGCCTCTCTTATATATATCCAGCCTCTTAAAGTGATAAGTTAAAAAACCTTGCTGACTCATTCTCATTGCATCATCATTTCAGTATTACAGCATAACAGCAGCTGGTTAGCTATTAAATCATCATTACCCTGACACTGGAATAGACAACCCATCCTCTAATCAATATGAGAGCTGCCTTATCTTCTTCTTAAGGTCTAAGGAGAGCTCTCATTAGTTGGTGACTAACTGTCCCAGTTAGGAGGCGGAATCAAGCAGGGAATTAGCCTAGGTTTACTACATAAACACAAGAGCAAGTCCCAAAGATGCTTTTTCAGAAGGCAACTGGAGTTTTCTTGTTTTTTTCTTTGAAGACATTTCGCTTCACATACAAGTGTCAAGTTTCGAGGTCATCTCAAATAAATTGCATTTCAAACAAAGTCTTTGATGAAAAAAACTCCCATTTATTAAGCACGACATTCTAAATCCGACTCCATCGTAGCCAACACTGATTTCCAGACCCAAAACCCTCCCTTTCCGTTCCCCACTCCCCTGCACTCATTGGCGATCTTCCAAGTCACTCTACCCCTAATCTACTGCTCCAGCTCAAAGGAATTTCCCCCCTCCCATCCCATTTCCTAGGGGATATTATCTCCAGGGAAAATAAGTAGGTGAAAAGTCAAACGTCCCTTTCCAGACGCCTCCGCTTCTCCTCCTCCAGCACTAGAGTAAATGCAGCTTGAAGTGCTGACAGCAAGAAGCTTCTTGGAAGCACCTCCAAGTGGCCTCAACAACTCTCTAAAAAAGTTGCAAATGGCCAGCTGTTTGCAAGGAGTATAAATTCTTCCCTTCCCTACCATCCAGTCAGAGCTGAAGAAGCTTCTCGGGTGAGAAGTGAAACATCTTCAAAGAAAAAACAAGAAAAATCCAGTTGCCTCTTGAAAAAAGCACCTTTGGGACAGCCATAACCTGGATGACTGAGAATCTCCATAGACAAGAGGGCAAGGGCTGATCCTCCCAAATACTTCTGTGCCCCATATGGTCTTTCCCAGGTGAAAGCTGTTGGCCTGGGGAGGTTCCTGTATTATAGGCAGAGAATAATAAAGTAGCTGGTTTGCATATGTTTCTCTGCTTGTTTGCGCCTGGCAAACAAGAGAATCCAAAACCATGAGTTTGCTTTTTTATTGCCCTCTTCATGGAAGTTTTTGAAACCATCCTTCAGTTCCTAAATAGCTATGTCACTCCAAGATTTGAGCCCGTGCAAGTTAAGCCAAAACTTTAAACACACCTTAGCCTACCCCCTCCCCTTGCAAATTGCTGGTTGTGCAGTTACAGAAGAGCTGAGTTGATTTGATCTTGCAAGCTTAGGCCTTAATAGTTATTAAAGCTCTCCAGAAACTCACAGCTACTAGATCAAAGTGGCTTACAAGAATACCTCAAGTACTTTGCACATTAATTAAGATAAATGTGACATACCAGCTGCCAAATAGCTCAGATCTGAAATTCTTGCAGCACATTTTAGAGGAGACGGCAAGCTCGGAGTTTGCAAGCATTGCAGAATAATGAAGATTTAATTCAACTGTTAAGCCTTAAGGCCTCACAATATACATCTTCATGTTTTTGCGGTGAGAATATATTTAAGAAATTGATTTGAATGAATTAAGATATTAAAATATTTACCCTGAGTTTCATTACCATACTTTAGCTGCGTCAGACGTTGAGCTTCGGAACTCAGTCGAGTTCCAAATTTGTTCTAAAGTCACTTTTTTTTTTCACTGTATAAAGTATCACTTAATCTAAGGACTGCTGAAATACGTAATTTCTTCCCTCATCCATACTCCTTGGAATTCTGGCATGGAAGTTTTGACGACAAATCTTTTTCAATGGATTTAGATCAGGGGTGAAATCCAGCAGGTTCTGACAGGTTCTGGAGAAGCGGTAGCAGAAATTTTGAGCAGTTCGGAGAACCGGCAAATACCACCTCTGGCTGGCCCCAGAGTGGGGTGGGAATGGAGATTTTGCCATATTTTTCCCCATGGAGTGGGGTGGGAATGAATATTTTGCCGTATCCTTCCCCTGCCACGCTCACAAAGCCACGTCCACAGAACCGGTAGTAAAAAAAATTGGATTTCACCACTGATTTAGATGATATAGATATTCTATATCTACAATTGACATCAGAAGGTCCTTAAAATTGACTTGGGACAGCTGTACAAATGTTGGAGCAAGCACTACAAGGAAGGAAAGCCAGCTAAGCAATTTTGGACCAATCACCAGGAGACACGGAGATCTAGTGCCGCCTTAGACATGAAAGTTGGTTGAGTGAATTTGGGCCAATTACCAGGAGACGGTGAGTTCTAGTCCCTGCTTAGGCATATAAAAGCCAGCTGGGTAATTTGGGGCCAGTCTCTCTCAGCTCAACTCACCTCAGAGTGTTGTTGTTGTTGTTGTGGGGAGAAGAGGAGGAGGAAAATGTGTTGGATATATACACCTCTTTCATTTAACAGAACAGAATGGAAGGGACCTTGGAGGTCTTCTAGTCCACATTTGGAATACTGCATCCAATTTTGGTCAACTGACGATTCCTGCATTATTCTCTCCCGCAGGAGGAATCTTGAACTTTGCTCAGCTCAGTTAAAATTAGAATACACGTCAGCCTTTGGCTCTCCTGTCCTGCATGTTTCCTTCTGAGCTTCCCCTCTTTGCCCAGGGTCTCAAAGGCAGAATGGGTAACGCTCCAAGAGCCTAAAGGGATCTCTTAAAGACCGACAGGTTGCAAAGAGTCACTCTTTGAAACTCCACCAATAACCCTATGTATTTTGCATTCAGAGAATACAGAATAAAAGAGTTGGAAGGGACCTTGGAGGTCTTCTAGTCCAGCCCCCTGCTCAGGCAGGAAACCCTATCCCATTCCAGACAAATGGCCTTTAAGAAAAGGTCTTTTCTTAAAGACCTCCAGTGATGGAGCATTCACAACTTCTGGTGGCAAGCAGTTCCACTGGTTAATTGTTTTCACTGTTAGGAAGTTTCTCCTTAATTCCAGGTTGCTCCTCTCCTTGATTAGTTTCCATCAGTTGCTTCTTTTCCTGCCTTCAGGTGTGTATTTGGAGAAGAGCTTGACTCCCTCTTCTTTGTGGCAGCCCCTGAAATATTGGAATCCTGCCATCATGTCCCCCCTGGTCCTTCTTTTCCTCAAACTAGACACACCCAATTCATGCAACCATTCGTCATATGGGGTGTTGTTGTTTTTTATGTCAGGGTGGAAGTCTGCAGCAGAGCCGATGCTGGAGTCAGTCAACTTCACATATTCTGATAAGACCGCACGGTACTCTAAGGTGTTGTGAGATGAGAGTTCCCTGCCAGTCCACACATTTTTCATGGACTGTATGTCTTCAGTGAAAGGGTCAAAAGAGTTTGGTTCCTAAATTTACAACACCCCTGTGGGGGAAAAGAGTGGCACCCTTTCCATCATTGACACTCCCTTCTTGCAGCTCATAACTCTGAGCAACAGCATCTCCAAAGCAGAGAACATCATCAAAATAAAGAGACTAGACAGTCATTTATCTGAAATGGGATAGGTTCTCCTGCTTCAGCAGGGGGCTGGACTAGAAGTTCTCCAAGGTCCCTTCCAGCTCTATTCCATTCCATTCCATAATTCTATTCTATTCCATTCTATTCCATATTTCTATTCCATTCCACTCCACTCCACTCCACTCCATTCCATTCCATTCCATTCCATAATTCTATTCCATAATTCTATTCTATTCTATTCTATTCCATTCCATTCCATTCCATTCCATATTTCTATTCTATTCCATTCCATAATTCTATTCTATTCTATTCTATTCTATTCTATTCTATTCTATTCTATTCTATTCTATTCCATTCCACTCCACTCCACTCCACTCCACTCCATTCCATTCCATTCCATTCCATTCCATTCCATTCCATTCCATTCCATTCCATAATTCTATTCCATAATTCTATTCTATTCTATTCTATTCTATTCCATTCCATTCCATTCCATTCCATTTCATTCCATTCCATTCCATATTTCTATTCTATTCCATTCCATAATTCTATTCCATAATTCTATTCTATTCTATTCTATTCTATTCTATTCTATTCTATTCTATTCTATTCTATTCTAATTCTGTTCTATTCTATTTGATTCAATTCTACTCTACTCTACTCTACTCTACGCTACGCTACTCTATTCCCCTTATCACCAAAGTTATGGATAAGAGCTGAACATTGCTGATCTGGAGGAAGACAGATAAATAAATCTCAAACGGAACAATTCTCTGTGGTGGTAGAGCCAAGAGACCCTCAAAATTTGAGCTTATCTTTAATTAATAAAATAGGCATCCTGAAATCCCCAGGGCTGTTGGAAACCAGTGCCTGACTTTGTCACCAATAGTTAGCAATTGCTCCATCACAGCATAATTAATCACTTCTTTTCTTCTCTTTTCAAAATAATAATAATAATAATGCCATGAAAGCGAAGATACAAAAATCCACTGACAATCCAAACTGCCGACTTTGCAACGACAAAGTTGAAACTGTTTCACACACTTAATATGTGAGTGCAGCAAAATCACGCAAATGATTACAAAGCTAGACATGATCGAGTTGCTAAATTAATCCACTGGTCATTATGTAAAAAATACGATTTACCTGTATCCAAAAAGTCATGGGAGCACAAAGTGGAAAAAGTTATTGAAAATGAGACAGTGAAGATCTTGTGGGACTTTCGAATACAGATACCGTATTTTTCGGAGTATAAGACGCACCCTTTTCCCCCTAAAAGGGGGTGAAAATTTAGGTGCGTCTTATACACTGAATGTAACCCCGCCCACCCACTGGCCCCCACCCTTTGGCCTCTGCCTCGCAGCAGTTACCTCCTTGCAAGCAAACAGCAAGAAAAAACAGCTCCTTTCAACTTCAGCACAGGCTAATTAGCACAAGTTGATTGGATCGGCCTCCGACTCTCAGTTGTTTTGTGCAGGGCTCTGCTGCTTGCTGCAAAGAGGTAAATTGCTGGAGCAGATTTCTTTTTCCCTTGTGCTAATCAAGCTATGCTGAAAATGGAAATGAAAATAAAGCAGGCTGTTTGCTGTTTGCTGCAATGATGCAAAATTGCTCAGAGGCAGAGGGAGATTTCTTTTTCTTCTTTTCCTCGCCAAAAATGGTAGGTGCATTGTATACTCTGGTGTGTCTTATACTCTGAAAAATATGGTAGGTTGTCATTTGGAACACAATGCGCCAGATATCACAGTTGTCGAGAGCCGAAGCGTACAGTTTATTGACATCGCTGTACAAGGAGATGTAAAGAATCAAAGAAAAAGAACTGGAAAAAATCATGAAATATTGCAACCTGGCCATCGAAACTACATGGCTATGGATGAAACGTGACAGTGATACCCATTGTCATCAGGGCACTTGGTACCATGTCCAAGAATTTTACAAAACACATCAAGAAATTGCAACTTCCTGCAAACACTGCAAAAAACTGCACTACTCTGAACATTGTACATCTTAAGAAGGTACTTGGTTGATACCTAGGACGCTGGCAGCAACCCGTATCAACCCTTAGCACCAGTCAATGGTATTTGTGATGCATTTTTAAATGTTCAGTTGACTGAGTTTCATGTTTAATGAATAAAATAAGAATAATAAATAGGAGCCATAGTGATCAATAGTACAGGTAGTCCTCATTTTATGACCACATTGAGCCTTAAATCTCTGTTGCTAAGTGAGACAGTTGTTAAGTGAATTTTATCCCATTTTATGACCTTCCTTGCCACAGTTGTTAAGGGAACCACAGCCGCTGTTCAGTAAGTGACACAACCGCTAAGCGAATCTGGATTCCCCATTATCAGAAAGTCACAAAATGGGATCACGTAACCCTGGGACACTGAAACCGTCATAAATATGAACCAATTGCCAAGCGTCTGAATTTTGATCATGGGATGTTGCGAAGAAAAACTTTTTTCAGTGCCATTGTAACTTTGAATGGTCACTAAATGAATTGTTGTAAATTGAGGATTAGCCGTAACTTGAAGGAATGTTTCTAATTTTGCTTCTTGCAAAAGTTTGAAGTCCGCTTCAAGTCTGTTCTTCTAAAAGGTCTACATTGTGTGTGTGTGGGTGGGTGGGTGGGATTTCCCATTGCCCGATTGCAAGGCTAATCCCCTGAACTCTTCATTGAAATCTGATTCCCCCCCCCCATTCCTTTGACGATATTGTGTATTTTGTTTGCATCAGCGTTTCCACGGCATTTGTTCTCAAAGCAGCAAGCATTAAAATAATCGGTGATAAGCACAAAATAATTAAAGCAGGAAACTAATAAAAGGACAATCTTTAAAATGTTAAGCTATTGAATTAAACTTAAAGATTGGAGAGCATTATGCTTTTCTAAATAAACTATAATCTCCAATAAAATAGGACTCTATAGTTCACAGGTTGAACTGTGGGGTCCTTGTTGCTCTCCAAGCTTGGTGGTTTTCTCGCAGACATTTCATGACCCAACTAGGAATATCATTAGCACTAGAAGGAAGAGGAGTGGGGGGGGGGAGGAAGAGGAGGAAGAGGAGGGGGGAGGACTGTGGAGTCCTGGGTGCTCTCTGAGGGTGTGTTTCTTGCAGATGTTTCATGACCCAACTAGGGAACATCATCAGTGCTAGAAGGGAGTGGGGTTTGTAGAGAAGAGGAAGAGGAGTCCTGTGAAATCCTTGGTGCTCTCTCAGTTTTGTTGTTTTCTTGTAGACATTTCATTACCCAACTAGGGAACATCATCAGCCCTAGAATGGAATAGGATTTGGGAAAAGAGGGAGGGAGGGGAGAAAGAGAGGGTGACTGTGGGGTCCTTGGTGCTCTCTCAGCTTAGTGGTTTTTAAGTGAATCATTGAAGTTGTTAAGTTAGTTATTCATGGTTGTTAAGTGAGTCCAGCTTCCCCATGGACTTTGCTTATCAGAAGGTCGCAAAAGGGGATCACATGACCCGGAGATGTTTCTTTTTTCTTTTCTTTTTTTTTTATATTTTTTTTATTATATTTTTATTGTTAAAGAATAACAGAAAGGAAAAAAAAATCAATACAAAAAATCAATAGTAAGGAAAGAAAATTTTTTTCCCCCAACGTGCTATACAAACGGAAAGGAAGTTTTAGGAACTTGAAGTCTTCAATTCTTCCAGAAATCTCTTTGAGTAGGGGGTGGATGCTTCAACCGTCATAAATATGAATCAGTTGCCAAGTCTCTGAATTTTGATCACACGACCATGGGGATGCTGCAATGGCCATAAGCCTGAGAAACGGTCATAAGTCACTTTCTTCAGACCCGTTGTAACTTTGAACTGTCACTAAACGAACTGTTGAGGACTGCATGCACTGTTCAGCCAACTCCATGGCTTCAGGCCTTTAAAAATCCATTTCTGCTCTAATTTCAAGACAGCCGGGACTGGAAAAGAAATATCCAGGCTCTGTTTTGGTCACTGATTTAAAATTTACAAAGCAGAAAATGTATGTCGCTCAGAGCAAGTTCAGCCTAAGCGCATCGTTTTCACCAACTTTTCAATAACCAAAATAAATGGCTGGTCAGGAGAGAGAAGACAATGGCTGCTGGTTCTTTTAGCCCCCCAAAATTCAGCCAAATGGATCTGCTTTCAACCGAAGCCTTAACCGAAACGAGCAAACAAAGCTTTTTACTCCAGGCTGAGGGCAGCCAGCTATTAAGTTGTGCCCAAGAAAAGTGCTGCTTTACTTCTTATTTATGTGCCGTTGACATATTGTTTATGATTAAAAAGCAGCCCAGGGCAGCTCCTGGCCCAAAGGAGATTATAGCCTTCAATTCAAATCTTTAAAAGGGAGGGAAAAGAAGAAATGCAGGAAGCTTCAGAGTGGAGGAGAACCAGGGAGGAATTCACACTAATTTGGGTTTATAGCAGGGGTGAAATCCAGCAGGTTCTGACAGGTTCTGGAGAACCGGTAGCAGAAAGTTTGAATAGTTCAGAGAACCGGCAAATACCACCTCTGGCTGTCCCCAGGAGTGGGGTGGGAATGGGGATTTTGCACTATCCTTCCCCTGCCACGCCCACCAAGCCACACCCGGTAGTAAAAAAAATTGAATTCCACCACTGATTTATAGGCCGTGGGTGGGAGGTGAGGGATCAAAGCCACCCACGGAAACTCACTTCCAGGGCAAGTTCAAACTATGGAATCCTCTCATAAAATGGTAGCAAGTTTTCATCCAACAATTTTGGCTGATTTTGCAGGGTCAGAAGAAAGGACAGAAGATATTTCTAGCCCAGGGGTGAAGTGTGGGGTCCAGGGTGCTCTCTGAGCTTGGTGTTTCTTGCAGACGTTTCATTACCTAACTAGGTAACATCATCAATGCTAGAAGGGAGAGGAAGGGGGGAGGAAGAGGGGGAGGGTGTGGCGTGTTTCCAAGGATCTTACCCAATAACTCCAACACGAAATGTTCTTGAATCAGAATTCTTTATTAATCAGTTATTTCTATTACAGGTGAACGTCTGGAAGTGGATCTGGATCCCTGGACCACACCTTATATACCTGGGAGGCGGAGCTAAGGTAAGGAGGGATCAGGGGAAGAGCTAGGTGTGTGAATGGGGTTAACCCTTACTCTGCCATGGGGAGGAGGAAAACTGTAGGGTCCTGGATGCTCTCTGAGCTTGGTGGTTTTCTTGTAGATGTTTCATTACCTAACTAGGCAATGAATGCTATAAATGCTAGAAGGTAGAGGAGGGTTTGTGGAGAGGAGGAGGAGGAGGAGGAGCAGGAGGTGGTGGAGAATTCTGGAAATTCTCCTAAAGCACTTCGTAAGTGGATGAGACACCACAGTAAATGCAATCAGGTTTGTTTCCCTAAAAACACCTTATAGTAGCGCATTTATAAGGGCTGGCTCTTTTTCACCAGAAGTCATTAGGAGTGAGATGTAACAGAATAACAGAATTACAGACTTGGAAGGGACCTTGGAGAATGAAAACTAATCAAGGAGAGAAGCAACCTAGATCTAAGGAGAAATTTCCTGACAATGAGGACAATTAATCAATGGAACAGCTTCCCTGCAGAAGTTGTGAATGCTCCAAGATTGGAAGTTTTAAAGATGAGATTAGACAACCATTTGTCTAAAGTATATAGGATCTCCTGCACAAGCAGGGGGTTGGACTAGAAGACCTCCAAGGTCCCTTCCAGCTCTGTGATTCTGTTAATCAGTGGAATGAGCCATTTGTCTGAAATGGTAGAATCTCCTGCTTGAGGTTGGACTAGAAGACTTCCAAGATCCCTTTGCACACTGTTACTCTATCATTCTGTTACGTGATCTCACTCCTGGGGCTTGAGGAAGAGGTAGCTTTCCCTCCTAGCCCCCTTCCCCTTTTGTCAAATGGAAAGCGAGATCTGCATGAACAAAGCATTATTCAACTGTTCCTAACAATAGCACAAAGTAATGAAAAAAGGCCCAGTTCAGACAATAGTCCCTGAATTTTAATGCCTCCCTTAATATTCTCCATTAAAACAGATCTATATTCATTTTCCAAATTCATTCACATGCAAGCGGGGAGAGAGAGAAAGAGAGATCTCAAAAGAGCTGTCACCCTGAATGTCACCTGGACGAATATTTGGAGAAAGGGTAATTCTGAAGAAGATGTAGCCTCTGAGCAGAGGCAGAGTGCCACCTTACCAACAAATAGGAAGCAACAAGCTTTCCTTCTATTGGTGTCTTCTAGTTTGCCCGATGCTTTGTTTCTGTGAAAATCCTTGGGAAAGCTAGGATGTTGGCCTAAAGAGATCTTTGTGGTTTCATTTTGGACTTGGACAACGCTGGAGAATCCAGCTGGCTGGAGACCAAGCTCTTTTTTATGATGAACTCCAGGTCTTGTATCTGGTAGGACCCAGTTGTGTTTCCCAAGGTGAGAATAGGAGCTTGAGACCTGCTGAATTCCATGAATGCCTGATCTGTTCCCAGAGGGATCAACAGGATCATTTATTCAGACCATCGTGGCTCTTATAAGCCCTAGGCAGAGACTTAGCTCTTTTGGATTTGATGGACCTCTTTTGGCAGCCTCAAACAGCTGAGATGAATCCTAAATTCTGCAGATTTAAGAGGGGCCCTTGGGGCTCTCTGAGCTTGGTGGTTTTCTTGCAGACATTTCATAACCCAACTAGGGAACATCATCAGTGCTACAAGGGAGGAGGAGGAGGAGGAGGAGGAGGAGGAGGAGGAGGAGGAGGAGGAGGAGGAGGAGTATAAGATCCTTAGTGCTCTATGGGCTTGGTGGTTTTCTTGCAGACATTTCATGACCCAGCTAGGGAACATCATCAGTGCTAGTAAGGAGTGGGATTTGCTCTCAGTTTATATTCGAGTCTAGTGGCTTGCCCTGTCAGTGTTGATGGGGGAGTTCTTGGTGGTTCCTTGATTAGTCTGTTTACCGTTGGCTTGTCAACAACTGCCAAACAAGCCATGAGCAAACAGCCCAACCAAAGAACCTCTAAGACTGTCCCCACCAACACTCACAGAGCAAGTCACTAGAACATAAACTGAAAGCAAATCCCACTCCTTTCTAGCACTGATAATGTTACCTAGTTGGGTCATGAAACCTCTGCAAGAAAACCACCAAACTCAGAGAGCTCCAAGGACCCCTCATTTCAACCCTTGGCTACAAATATTCTCTTTTATTGGCAGATTTAAGATTCTGACTGGGAAGTCTGGGGATGGAGCTCCAAAACATCTGGAGAACATTAGGATGGCACAGAGTCCTAGACAATGAAATGACCTGACAGTCACCTCCTCCGTTTTGAGGCAGAATTCAAAAAGAAAGGATCCCGACCAAAGTTGGCTTTCCAAGTTGCCTTTGGAGACCTCCTCAGCACAGGAACATCCAGTCTCAAAGTCATCGGTTCTCTTAACAGAATAACAGAGTCGGAAGGGACCTTGGAGGTCATCTAGTCCAAACACCCCACCCAAGCAGGAGACCCTACACCATTTCTGACAGATGGCAGTCCAGTCTCTTCTTGAAAGCCTCCAGGGATGAAGCTCCCACAACTTCTGAAGGCAACTTCTGTTCCATGGGTTGATTGTTCTCACTGTCAGGAAATTTCTCCCTATTTCCAGGTTGAATCTCTCCTTGATCAGTTTCCTTCCATTGTTCCTTGTCTGGCCTTTGGGTGCTTTGGAGAATAGCTTGACCCCCTTCCTCTCTGGGGCAACCCCTGAGATATTGGAAGGCTGCTCTCATGTCTGCCCTGGTCTTCCTCTTCACTAGACTAGCCATGCCCAGTTCCTGCAAATGTTCTTCATATATTTTAGTCTCCAGTCTAGTGTCCAGTCTCTTCTTGAAAGCTTCCAGGGATGAAGCTCCCACAACTTCGGAAGGCAACTTCTGTTCCATGGGTTGATGGTTCTCACTGTCAGGAAATTTCTCCTTATTTTCAGGTTGAATCTCTCCTTGTTCAGTTTCCATCCATTATTCCTTGTCTGGCCTTCAGATGCTTTGGAAAATAGCTCGCCCCCTCCTCTCTGTGGGAGCCCCTCAAATATTGGAAGGCTGCTATCTTGTCTCCCCTGGTCCTTCTCTTCACTAGACCAGCCATGCTCAGTTTCTGCAACGGTTCTTCATGTTCTTGTTTTAGCCTCTAGTCCCCTCTCTGTTGCTCTTGTCAAAGTGCTTCTGCATCTCTTAACATTAACCTGATACCACCTTTCTACCACAGCTCAGGCACTCCTGTCCTACTAAAGCCACCTCTAGAGATGCTTTGGGGCTGCCTCCTTGATTTACTGACTTTGAATAGTCTTTTCTAAGCCTTCACCTGGATGTCCACAGATGTCTCATCCTTCCATATCCTGGCAAGAATGAAGCAACATCTTGGAGGCATGTAGAATATCAGAATTAACCGAGTCGGAAGGGACCTTGGAGGTCCAGAGTCAGCTTGCAGTGAGATGATGGTGAACAAATGTAATAAATGAATAAATGAACTCCTCCTGTATATATAATAGTATTCTTCCAGCTTCTAATTTCTACCTTTATGATCTAACCATTGATAAAACAAATCCCACATTCAAAAATATTCTGCGTCTTCCCTATCCTTTAGGGTTAACCTATCCATTTCCACACAATCTAATACTTTTTGATTATATTTTCATCAACGTCTTCTTGAGTCATCATCTCACCTGGTGGTTGCCATTTGGCCCAAGTCCCTTCCACCCTCGCCAGGATCCAGCTGGCCTTGACTGACCTCCAAAATCTGCGTAGCATTGGCTCTAGATAGGGTCTGGATGGGACCTTGGACTCAATGTAATCTAACCTAAAACCAATACAAATTAGTGGCTTCCGATATTTTCCCCAGCAGTTAGAAGTAGGATTATATTTTAACCTCTCTCTAAATTTGCATCGTTTTGCTCTTCTTCCTATAATCTCTCCTGTTCAATCATCCGAGCCATAAATCACCAGTTCATTTTCTTCGTGTTTATGCAAAAAGTCCATAAGAGGTTTGCAGTCAATAACTAATGTGTATAATGTCTCCTTTCTAATCAGAGAAGTCAGTTCATTCATCCCTGGTGCAATTCATCACCCAAGATCTGCAGATCAGCCAGGATGGAAGCTGCTTTGGCCAGGTGGGGCTGGTAAAAGTCCAGGTAAAAGTGGCCCCATCTGCTTGGCCTTCTGAAAAAACTGGCTCTGCCAGCTGGCCTGGGGGCAAAATGGGGGCACTCTATGCAGGGGGTGGTGGTGGTGGCAGAAAGTTCCTATCCCCTGGTCTCCTATTGTTTTGGTTTTTAGCTTCTTATTTAAATCCTCTTGAGCTTCATTGCCTTGTATTATGTTTTTATCATTTTGTAAGCTGCCCAGAGCTTGCTGCAACTAGTGAGATGGGGAAGGAAGGAAGGAAGGAAGGAAGGAAGGAAGGAAGGAAGGAAGGAAGGAAGGAAGGAAGGAAATGAATGAAAAGGAGGGAGGAGTTAAAGAACAAAGGAGAGGAGGAGGAGGAAGGAGGGAGGGAGGAAGGAAGGATAGGGGAAGGGGGGAGGAGAGGAGAAGAGAGAAGAGAAGAAGAGGGGAAGGGAGGGGAGGGGAGATGAGGAGAGGAGAGAGGAAGGAGAGGAGAGGAAGCAAGGGGAAAAAGAGGAAAGAAGGAAGAGAAGAGAAGAGAAGAGAAGAGAAGAGAAGAGAAGAGAAGAGAAGAGAAGAGAAGAGAAGGAGAGGGGAAGGGGAAGGGAGGGGAGGGGAGGGGAGGGGAGAAGAAGGGAGAAGAGGAGAGAGGAAGGAGAGGAGTGGAAGCAAGGGGAAAAGAAGGAAGGAAGGAAGGAAGGAAGGAAGGAAGGAAGGAAGGAGATGAATGAAAGGGAGGGAGGAGATAAAGAACAAAGGAGAGGAGGAGGAGGAAGGAGGGGGGAGGAAGGAAGTGTAGGGAAAGGGGAAGGAGGAGAAGAGAAGAGAAGAGAGAAGAGAAGAAGAGGGGAAGGGAGGGGAGAAGAGGAGAGAGGAAGGAGAGGAGAGGAAGCAAGGGGAAAAAGAGGAAAGAAGGAAGAGAAGAGAAGAGAAGGAGAGGGGAAGGGAGGGGAGGGGAGAAGAAGGGAGAAGAGGAGAGAGGAAGGAGAGGAGTGGAAGCAAGGGGAAAAGAAGGAAGGAAGAAAGGAAGGAAGGAAGGAAGGAAGGAAGGGGGAAAGAGATAAAAGTAAGAAAGAGGGAAAGAAGGAAGGAAAGGAATAAAGGAGAAAAGGAGAAAACCTTACCTGGGGCTTCCAAGAGGAAGGTTAGCCATCTAGGGAGATTCTTGTATTCTAGGCAGAAAACAATGAAGTTGCATTATTTAGCTTTTTATGAGTGTCTCAACAGCCTCAGTCCATCAGAGGTGGCGGCAACCTTTTTCTGTCCTCCTGGAAGTGGCCCTGATTTTTCCCCATTTCCCTAAATCTTTTTTTTTTAAATAACTTTTTTTAAAATTTTATTTTGAAAGCTGAAATTCCAAATCCCCCCCCCAAAAAAAGGGAAAGCAACACCACCAGCAACAAAAAACAGAAATAACAAACATGCCCATAAATTGTACCCCCCCCACCCCTCCGGTTGAATACTGATAAATATGTTTCAAGAATAATAGTTGCCCCCTTTGCAAAACAGGGACACAATTTCCTGAACGTTCTCCTAAATCTTCAGCAATTCAGTTCTTCCCTCTTGCCTAAAGTATTGGCGTTCCGAATAACGCACCCATTGAAAGCAGAACTCCGAGGCAGGTAGATTCCTCAAAGAACATCTTTATTGGACTCATTGTGTCAGCACAGCCGGTGAAAACCAATTCTAACATTTCCTGTAGTTTTCACCTCATTAAAAGGAGTCCCCCCTCCCAGTTGTCCCTGATCACATTGTCCAATGAATATAGCTGGCAAGCTTCTCTCCTCCTTCAACAGCAACCTGTTACGATGACCTTGGTTCCCACAAGAAAACTTTTTGTTTTGACTGCTAGCCAGGCTATCTACTTCCCCCTCTAAGGCTTCGTGGCAACTGTGAGGCAGCCCAGGATGGCTTCAGCCAGGTTCGCTTCAGAGTTGACATAAAGTAGGGAATTGCTCTGCCATCTCTTTGGCCCTTGGCCAGGGCTCCCTCACAGCGGCCAACTTCCTGACATCTGCCATCTGTCCCACTGCTGTGTTTGGTCAGAGCACCAATGACCCGCAACATCCATGGGGAAATCAGCTCTTCATGTACACACGGTCCTCGGCCCGCCTTCCCCAGCTGCAGCAATTGTGTTTGTGTTGTGTTTGTGCCAACTGTGCTCCCTGTGCGATGGGCACAACTGTGGGCTCCTTGATTCCATGCCCACCTTTGGCTCTGCAGGGGACCCAGGTGTACATTAGGCAGGGGACCCATTGCACCTGCCTCGAAAACAGGTGCAATGGCATTACAGGTAGACCTCGACTTATGACCACAATCCAAAATTCGGACCGCAATCCAAAATTTCCATTTCTATGATCACAGATCTCCATCTCTTCAAGACCAAAGTAAGTCTGAAATGGTATAGGACTGTAATGGTGAACCTATGGCATGTGTGCTACAGGTGGCATGCAAAGCCCTCTCTGGGCACGCCAACCATTGCCCAGCCCAGCTCAACCTTGCATGTGTGTGCCTCCCACTGGCCAGCTGGTATATATATAGATATAGATATAGATATATACGGTTAAGCATCACTGGTATAGGATCTCCTGCCAGGGGGGTGGACTAGAAGACCTCCAAGGTCCCTTCCAACCTTCTTATTCTATGATGTTCTCTTGGCTCACTCCAGAAGGTCTCCTAAGACCCTATCCTCACGTGCCACATGCAGCGAGGGATCCTGCCAAAATTTGTAATGACTTAGTTCACCAGATTAAACTATTCAGCAATTAAAGCTTTAAAAAAGAAATATTCCAGAGCTGTTGACCTCAGAAATGGTTCTGTGGTTTGCACCGGAATTGTATAGAATCTCCTGTCAGGAAGGTTGGACTAGATGACCTCCAAGTACCTTCCAACCCTCTTATTCTATGATGTTCTCTTGACTTATTCCAGAGGGATGTTCTTAACCACACAGAAGGTCTCCTAAGAACTTATCCTCCTCATGAATTTAGGGATCCTGCCAACATTTGTAATTACTTGGTTCGCCAGATTAAGCTATTCAGCGACTAAATCTTTTTTTTTTTTTTTTTTTAATAGAAATTCAGAGCTGTTGACCTCAAAAATGGTTCTGGGGTTTGCACAAAACCTCATGAAAGCTAAACTTTTCTCTCAACAAATCAAGAATTTTGGGGGGGAACCTTAATATTTATGCAGATTTAAAAATTTTGGGGGGGAGTAAGAATCATCCGATCCCCAAATGGGTATATATTCATGATGTGTGTTTGTGTGTCTGTGTATGTCTGTGTGTGTTTGTGTGTTTTCAGGGGAAGACACAAATTAGTAACAGTGAGGTCCAAGCGACATAAATAGCACAAATGGCCATTCACTGTTTTTTTTTTAAAGGAAGAAAAAAATGTCTCTTTTGCACGGAGTTGATTAATATTCTGCAGCTGCCTCGCACAACTTTCTGCGTACAGGGCTGGTCCCACCCCTGCAGGCTGTTAGAAAAGCAGTCAAGACCTGGAGCTTTTCCTGGGTCGGCATGAACAGGGCCGCCAATTAAGAAGTCATCCTTTAGCTTTAGAGTCGGCTTGAATGCTCTGTGCTGTTTGCCTTTGTGTTCTTCAGGTTTTCTCATGCTAACCAGAGTCACGATGTTTAAAAGATGCAGCCGAACGAATGCGCTAAATAAAATTAATGGAGTCTCATCTGAGCTACTGAGAAATATTTGAGTTTGTACAAGACACGATGCACTGAACCACAAGCCAACCAAACGCTAGATTCGGAAAACGTTGAAGCCACTATCCTCATCATAACCGCAAGCAGAGTTTGAGCTTTGCACAATTGATAAAAAGCCACGACGACAAGAGAGAACAGAGAACGTAAAATAATAGGGCTGTTGTTAACTTCTAGGCAGTTCTCGGTATTTGGTAGTTGAGCTATCAAAAAGATAACAAAACTTCCCATCAATATTGATGGAGCAGGTCAGTTGTACATAAACAGAGAGCAAACTCTATTCCCTTCTAGGACTGATGATGTTAGCTGGTTAGGTCATGAAACGTCTGCAAGAAAACAACCACAGTTAAGAGAACCCCAAGGACCCCACAGTCCTCCTCCTCCTCACTGTAAACTCTCTCCTTTCTAGCACTGATGATGTTATCTAGCTGGGTCATGAAATGTCTGCAAGAAAATCACCAGGCTCAGAGAGCACCAAGTTCAACCTTGAGCTACAGACCAGTGGTGGGTCTCACTTACTTTTGCTACTGGTTTGCTCATGTGCAGAAGCTTCTGTGCATGTGCAAAGCATAGTGGATGACCTCTGGGTGGGTGGGCGGAGCCTCCTGCCGTCACTGCTACCGGTTGGCCCATTTGTAGCAACCCACCACTGCTACAAACCTTCCCTTCTATCAGTATTACTTTTAATCCAACATGGGATAGAATTAGGCACACTCACCATGGTTGTGTTCTGTCCCCGTCCCACACACGCACCCCCACGGACGGCCCGGAGTTAATAAGCCACACGACAAAATCTTTGAAGATAAAGCTGGCAGCAACCCAGTGGCTAGCTGCCAATTCAGACTTTACTCACACAAAACAAAGATTAGACTGCAAGCATTCCGATAAAGCAGGCAGAGTTTCAACAATACAAGGATTAGTCCAAATGCAGTCCGACAAGGCAGGCAGAAGTCCAGTAATGCAGAGATCATGGATTATTTCTAGTTTTGTCCGTCACAGAGTCTGAATGGCCACCTCACCCCCTTTTATACCCTGTGAGGTGTGGTCCAGTGACTCAGCCTAATCTCTGGCACACCTTTTCTTCTGTTGCGCGCGCTTATCTCTGCGATGCTGGCGTGGATCCAGCCAAGACTCATCTCCCTCATCACTGTCCACCTGTGGCTGCGTGGACGTGCTTGGCCCCGGCCCGATCTCTTGCCCTTCGGTGGACACCGGAGGCATTGCCAGAGAGGAGGGTCCTGGAGAGGGAGGCCTTGCCAACTCCTCTCCTTCACTCTCGGAGTCCTCTCCTGCCAATGACACAGGCTCAGGTAACGGAGCCACAACAGGTTGGTCCTCCAGAGCTGAGAAGATCCGCATTCCCAACATCTACTCCTCTAGACTATTGTTTACAGCACTTTCTATTCACCATTCTCTCTCCAGAGGTCACATCAGAACCAGGCTTTGAACTTCCCCCAAGGACTTCTCCTGAGGACAAGGGCAGGCCAAGTCATCTTTCAACCTCCATTCCTCACAGCCAGGCCTTCTCTCTGTTCAGACAGAGGCCTAAGCATGGGAAGGAAGGGGAAAAATCCCTGAAGGACATTGTGCCAGCTGGGGTGGGAAAAGGTGGGGGGGAATCACGCCTGCGGTTGAGGGTATCTCCCACAAAACCAAAGAGGACTTTCGGACATTCCTTTATCCTTCTATGAAAGCCCCTGAGATATTAGAGAGCAGTGTGAAACTCATGATGACAAGTTCGTCAAGACCCACACGGGGTCTTTTGTGTGAATGGAATGCAAAGGTGGGGAAGCCCCAGACAAAGGGGAGATTCTTGACCCCCGAAATACCAAGCCCAGCATGAGCTGAAGGACACATCAACACCAGTGTCCTGAAAGCTCATCGATGTTGGAGTCCTTTGCCTGACATTCTTCCCCTCCCTTTGTAGAGCAAGCAGGCCTGTCCCTTCCTGGCTGACCTCTGGCTCAGCAGATTTGTACAAACAATGCTCAGCAGTCTTGAGTTTTGTCAAGGATGACAGACACGGGGCCAAGGGGGTGGAGGAGATGCAAGGCCTGGCTGGAACAGCTGCCTTCTCAGTGACTTCAAGCATCTTGTTAGGACCTGGTTGGGCTGCTGCATGGATCACAGGACTGTGAGGGACCATGGATATCTTCTAATCTAGTCCAACCCTCTCTTCAGGAGATCTGACTCCATCCCAGATACAGGGCTGTCCAATGTTTTCTTGAGAGCCTCCAGTGATGAAGCACCCACAACTCTTGGAAGTGAGATGTTCCATTAGTTAATTGCTTTCACTTAGTTTCCCCTCTGAGGAGCTTCCACACATTACTTTTTGTCCTGTGTCATGCCCCCATTAGAGCCTGAAGATGAGCTGGAACTAGAGCTGACAGAGATGGAGGGAGCGGCTTCGTTGGCTTCAGAGGAAAATGGGGAGGAGCAGGGCCAGGCAGGCCAGGGCCTTTCAGGATTGGGACAGCTTGTAGGCAGGGAGGAAGGGGGACAGGATGACCAAGAGAGGCTAAGCAGTGAACCTGAGAGACAGAGCTCAAGCGATAAGCAAGGACCACCCCCTCCTGATCCTTGAACACAGAGAGTGGAGAGAAGGCAAGAACAGCACAGACTGACCAGACTGCTTGGGAGGAGAGTGCCCTGTCCCTCTTCACAAGGCACACCTGGGGACTGAGACTTAAGGAGACACTGTGGGGAGGGGCATTTGTCGGGAACAAACACTCAATTCACGGAGTGTTGAGTACCAGTGTTTGAACTTTCCTGGATTCCTTGCATTCTTTCTGGATTTCTGGATTCCTTGCCATGCTCCCTTGCTTCCTGGACTCTTCCACTTGCCCTGCTGGGTTTCTTTCTGTGCAGCCGTGGTGTTTCAGATGCCCTCAGCTGAGAGCTGGACTGAAGTAGCAATGAGTGGAAGCTGGTCAGAGGGAGATCCAACCTGGAAATGAGGAGGAATTTCCTGACAGTGAGAACAATTAACTGTCGCGATCCACTCGACACCTCACCTGGCTGCTGCGCTCAAGAACCCAACCGTTCCAGATGACAGCGGCCAGAAAGGGCTGGCGTTGGGGGGGAGTGTTAATTCTATGGCTATAGGCGGCCGGTCACGGTGGCGGCCGGGGAGAGGGAGTAGTGGTTGCCTTCATGCTGTAATGAGACGGCAGCACATGCGCACGAAGCCCGGAAGGGCGGTGCTTATGCCTATTTAGCCGGCGCGTTATTTAAAAGGCGTTGGGAAGCAGCCGCTCCCAACGCTGACTTTGTGTGTATCCGTATACCATCAGCTTTGCCGTGCAGCGTGTGAAGGCTTCGTAATAAAGGAGTTACAGCAAGCCCAGGCTACGTGTGCTCCTTTCGCCCTACTTACATGGAACCGCAACGCATCGTTGATATTAACCAGTGGAAAGGTTTGCTTCTAGAAGTTGTGGTTGCTCATTCCTGGTGGTTTACAAGAAGAGAATGGACAATATTTGTCCAGGATGGAACGGGGACTCCTGCCTTGGGCAGGGGGGTTGGACTAGAAGACCTCCAAGGTTCCTTTTAACTCTGATTCTATTCTATTCTATTCTATTCTATTCTATTCTATTCTATTCTATTCTATTCTATTCTATTCTATTCTGCTTTACTCTACTCTACTCTACTCTACTCTACTCTACTCCTACATTCTACTCTATCCTATCCTGTCCTGTCCTGTCCTGTCCTGTCCTGTCCTGTCCTGTCCTGTCCTGTCCTGTCCTATTCCATTCCATTCCATTCCATTCCATTCCATTCACCATGGTGGTGCACTGGTTTGAGTGTGGTACTGCAGGCTACTTCTACTGACTGCCAGCTGCCTGCAATTTGGCAGTTCAAACCCTACCAGGCTCAAGGTCAATTCAGCCTTCCGTCCTTCCAAGGTGGGTAAAATGAGGACTCGGATTGTTGGGGGCAAGTTGCTGACTCTGTAAACCGCTTAGAGAAGGCTGTAAAGCACTATGAAGCGGTATCTAAGTCTAAGTTATGCTACCAGTCTAAGAAATGCTACCAGTTCGCACCGGTTCGGGCAAACTGGTAGCGGCAGTGGTGGGTGTTTCGGAGAACCAGTAGCGGTGGCAGTGCGAGGCTCCACCCACCCGCCCGGATGTCATTACTTTCTGGTTTTAACCAGGAAGTAACCTGTTTTTTACCCTCTGTGCATGTACAGAAGGATTTGCACATGCGCAGAGGGTCCAAAATTGCACATGATGCGTGTCTGTGGTGTGTACACTTCCAAACCGGTAGGGAAGGGAAGGAGATTTCAACCCTGGTCTAAGTGCTCTTGCTATTCCATTCCATTCCTCCTGTTTTCCTCTTCTCTTCTCTTCTCTCCTATCCTATCCTATCCTATCCTATCCTATCCTATCCTATCCTATCCTATCTTTTTCTGCTCGGACTTCCCAGGTGAAACCTCAGGCAGCCTCAGTCCCAGAGCCTCCTGGCCCCAACCCCAGAGGTGTCTCCCTCCCAGCTCTCACCTATTGTCCTGACATCTCCCTCACCTCCTCCGCTTCCCCTCCTCTTCCCCGCTTTTGATTAAAGCCTTCTGGTGTTTCTCACGATCCCTCCTAGCTCCTACCTCTCTGTTTTCCGCAAGTCCATTTTCAAAGGAAATAACTCTCCGTTACTGGAAGAGATTTCATCACCTCTTCTGCCCTCCTCAGCTTTCCACACCATTCATCAACAGGTTGATAAAGAGCCTGGCTGGCTGAAGCCTTCATCCCCCCACCCCCCACCCTCGCCCTTCGTTTCTCCAGGTTTGATCCATAACAGGATGCTGCCCCTTTGGCCCTCAGGCATTTATTTTCTTGTCTCTGGGGGAGGAAGTTGTCCAATAGCTTTGGAAATCCTGAGTAAATTGTGCCCAAGTGGTTTTTCTGATTCCTTTTTTCTGTTAACTCTTTTCTAGGCCAAAAAAACCTTCCATATTTCCCATGAATGATTAGGCAGGCCAAAGACCATCAGTTCTCTGTCCTGGATCCTGAAATCAAATGGCTTGGGCCGTTTTTGCAAAGTGTCCCAGGTTTATATCTCAGCAGGAAAAACAAAAGGTACAGGTACAAATTAGGTGAAACCTAGCTCAAAAACAGCAACTGTGAGACAGACCTTGGAGTCCAATTAGACCAGTGTTTCTCAACCTTGGTAGCTTGAAGATGGGTGGACTTCAACTCCCAGAATCCCCCAGCCAGCAACGCTGGCTGGGGGATTCTGGGAGTTGAAGTCCACCCATCTTCAAGCTTCCAAGGTTGAGAAACACTGGAGTAGACAATCCCTTAAAAAGGAGCCGGCCGTGTGCGGCAGTAGC
Organism: Arizona elegans; assembly: GCA_022577455.1. Lineage (NCBI taxonomy): Eukaryota > Metazoa > Chordata > Lepidosauria > Squamata > Colubridae > Arizona > Arizona elegans. The sequence goes on along the minus strand of JAKOOJ010000062.1, from coordinate 21,576 downwards.
AAAATAAGCTAATCCAATCCTTGGTTGCATAAACGGAGGCATAGAATCAAAATCACGTGAAGTATTAGTACCGCTTTGTAAATCTTTAGTAAGGCCACACCTGGAATACTGCATCCAGTTGTGGTCACCACATCACAAAAAAGGTGCTGAGACTTTGGAAAAAGTGCAGAGAAGAGCAACTAAGATGATTAAAGGGCCGGAGACTAAAACATACAAAGAACGGTTACAGGATTTGGGTTTGGCCAGTCTAGAGAAAAGAAGGACTAGGGGGCACATGATAGAAGTATTCCAATATTTGAGGGACTGCCCCAAAGAAGAGGGGGTCAAGCTATTCTCCAAAGCACCTGAGGGTAGGACAAGAAGCAACGGGTGGAAACTAATCAAGGAGAGAAGCAACCTAGAACTAAGGAGAAATTTCCTGACAGTGAGGACAATTAACCAATGGAACAGCTTGCCACCAGATGTTGTGGGTGCTCCATCACTGGAGATTTTTAAGAAGAGATTGGACATCCACATGTCTCAAATTGTATGGAGCCACCTGCTTGAGCACTTTCAAGGCACTGGTGGAATTCAATTTTTTTTACTACTGGTTCTGTGGGCGTGGCTTGATGGGCATGGTGTGGCTTGGTGGGCGTGGCTTGGTGGGCGTGGCAGGAGAAGGATACTGCAAAATCCCCATTCCCTCCCCACTCCTGGGAGAAGGATATTACAAAATATCCATTCCCTCCCCACTCTGGGGCCTGCAAGAAGTGGTATTTGCCGGTTCTCCAAACTACTCAAAATTTCCGCTACCGGTTCTCCAGAACCTGTCAGAACCTGCTGAATAGCACCCCTGCTCCAAGGTCCCTTCCAGCAATATTCTGATTGATTGATTGATTGATTGATTGATCCAAATCATGGTCTAGTTCTTATTCTTCTACTATGTTCAGTGGTGCTTTCTAAATCATAAGCAGTAATCAAGTCCTGAGTATTCTCCTCACCAGTTGGATCTTCTCCTCCTAATCCTACCAACTTCCCAAGAAGCCTCAGAGGGAGATCCAACCTGGAAATAACAAGGAATTTCTTGACTGGGAGAACAATTAGTCAGTGGAACAACTTGCCTCAAGAAGTTGTAGGTTCTCCATCACTGGAGGCTTTTAAGAAGAGATTGGCCAACATTTGTCTGGAATAGTATAGGGTTTCCTGTCTGAGCAGGGGTTGGACTAGAAGACCTCCAAGGTCCCTTCCAATTCTATGGTTCTATGATTGTATGATTCTGACACTATGATCTTCACCTTCTGAAGGATGCTACACCTTCAGGTTATCTTATCTATTGTATTTTTTCTCCACCTGTTGGACTCACCTGGATGCAGCTTCCTGATATTCCCAACCACAATAATTTGCTAAATGTTCCTGACCCCCCTGGGCATCTCTCTTCCAAGGTGGAGTAGCCTTGCTGGATGTCAGCCAGAACCCCCCCCCCCACGCCTCACCCCACACCCCATCTCCAGTCAGCACTTAAATGGAAAAGATTGAGAGAATCCAATTAGCTTCCTGCTGGCACAGCTTTATCTTTTTATTCTTTCAATCAAAGATCTGATGAGCCCTCAGAGACCAAACAACCATCTTTGATTATCATCTTTCAAGGCAGAGCTGTAGACCCAAAACAGCAGCAAGATCCGTGGGTGGAACTCAACCCAACCTTCCTCATTCAGGCTGTATAGAGGCTTTTCCACGGGGGCTCCTGGGACATCCCTGGAGTTCACAGTTTGATGTTAACAAGATGGTTACTCAACCATGGCAACTCTAAGCCTCCATGAGCCTCGGTGGCGCAGTGGTTACAGTGCAGGACTGCAGGCTACTTCTGCTGACTGCCTGCAGTTTAGCAGTTCAAATCTCACCAGGCTCCAGATTGACTCAGCCTTCCATCCTTCCGAGGTGGGTAAAATGAGGACCCAGATTGTTTGGGGGGCGGAAGAAGTGGCTGGCTCTGTAAACTCCTTAGAGAGGGCTGTAAAAGCACTGTAAAGTGGTATATAAGTCTAAGTGCTATTGCTAAGATGTATGGACACAGCTGACTGGGGAATTCGGGGAGTTGAAGTCCACAAACATTAGAATTGTCAAGGTCGAGAAACACGTTCAAGACATTCAGTTCTTATCAAAAGAGGCTCTTGTTTTCCCACTAGAAGGGTTCCTGGAGAAATACTATTTGTTTCTGTCTCCCTGACAGCTGCCTTCTCTCTTCAGCCTTCATTCTGTAGGCTCAAATTCTCTCACCAAAGTCTGGACACCCACAACTTTCTACCAGCAGTAGATTTCACCCTGTGGGATCCTTGGTGCTGACTAAGCTTGGTTCTTTCCTTGCGGGCATTTCATGACCCAACAGCACTGATGATGTTACCTAGTTGGGTCATGAAACATCTGCATGGAAGGGCTTCCCTCCAGAAGTTGTGGGTGCCCCAACATTGGAAGTTTTTAAGAAGAAACTGGACCACCATTTGTCTGAAATGGTATAGGATCTCTTGATTGAGCAGGGGGTTGGTCTAGAAGACCTCCAAGGTCTTTTCCAGCGTTGTTATTCTGTTCTGTTGTTCTGTTATTCTTTCTGTGGTCATATGCATCCATCACACCAACCTCAAAAAAGGAATCGTATAGGATCTCCTGCCAAGAGCAGGACGTTGGGCTAGATGACCTCCAGGATTCCTTCCCACCCTATTATTCTACGTTCTATGTTTTTGTTCAGCTATTCTTTCCTATGCTGGCAAAGAGGATATGCAGCATCTGCATTTCTGTTTTAATGGCCCTTCCGCTGTGTAAATGCTGCTTCTGTTGAAAGGCTTCCAGGAAACCGTGTGACTTTTAATTTCTGGGAAGTGTGTCTTGCTATTCCCTGGTTTTTTTTCTTTCCTTGTTTTCTTTGGAGAAGGTGCAGATCTGCTGGAGAACTTGCAAGCTAGAGACCCCGGCCCCATCTGCCTCGACATGTGGACGCACGTAGAGTATCGGATGACCTCTGAAACAATCCAGCGTGGAGAACCTTCCTCCATACAAATCAGTTTTTCAAAATTTGCTCCAGAGACCATTTCTGAGCCTCCTGCATCTGAAATGAGCTGCTTATCTAAAAGCTAAACTCAACTGTCATTTTTGGTGGCTATTCAGGGTGCACCATCCAGAGGATGCTTTCACCATCCAAGCATCCTCTGGCAACCCAAAAGTGTTTTTTTCAAGAGGCAACAAGACTTCCTTTGTTATTCCTTGAAGTCGTTTCACCTCTCATCCAAGAAGCTTCCTCGGTTCTTCTTCAGCCAGAACTAAAGAAGCTTCTTGGAGGAGAAATTTCCTGACAGTGAGAATGATTAACCAGTTGCCTCCAGAAGTTGTGGGTGCTCCAACACTGGAAGTTTTCAAGAAGAGACTGGACAACCATTTGTCCAGAATGGGATACGGTTTCCTGCTTGAGAAGTAGAAGACCTCCAAAGTCCCACCCAACTCTGTTATTCTGAGAAGTGAAATGTCTTCAAGGAAAAACAAAGAAAGACCAGTGGCCTCTTGAAAAAGCACCTTTGGAACATCCATGACCTGGATAATGGAGAATCTCCACAGACATCCTCTAGCAACAGAATAACAGAGTTGGAAGGGACCTTGGAGGTCTTCTAGTCCAACTTCCTGCTCAAGCAGGAAACCCTCTACCATTTCAAGAGCAGAGAGGGACAGAAGCCATGGCCTCATTAATATCATCCAGGGGCCTCCTGGATTTTGACAGCTCATTTAGGGCATCCCTAATATACTGCTTAGATGGGTTGTGGAGTTCCCTCCTTTATATGATGGACATCTTCAAATACTTGAAGGGCTGTCACAGTGAAGGAGGGCTCAGCCTGTTCTCCACAGCATTTGAGGGCAGGACAAGAAGTAAAGATGGAAGCTTATCAAAGAGAGACCTAACCTAGAACTAAGGAGAAATTTCCTCACAGTGAGAACAATTAATCGGTGGAACTGCTTGCCTCCAGAAGTCTCTGGTGTTCCATCACTGGAGGCTTTCAAGAAGAGACTGGGCAGCCATTTGCCTGGAATGGAATAAGGACGGCAGGATCCAATCTGGGTCGGTCACCAAGGCCAGAGGTTTGGTCTTCCAAGCTTTTGGACTTGTGCCAGAGCCCATCCAGAGGGAACTTCTCTCTCACCTTTGTTGTACATTCTGGTGAGGGAGAAACTCCCGGAAGATGGGCTCCAGCACAATTTCAAATGCTCAGAAGACTAAAACTCTGGTTCCCCCAGTAACCAACCTAGATTGGATCGTACAAAATAATCCTGGGATACATATGTCCCAAAGGTGCTTTTTCAAGATGACCTGGATAACTGAGAACCTCCATAGACATTGGGACACATACATTTGGAGGTTCCAGAGTCCGCGCCTCACTCCCAGATGGCTCAAGCCCCAGCTCTGCCTCCGACGCAGAGCCCTCGTCCAGGCCTTCCCCAGACTCTAGGACTGGCCCAAGTTCTCCACTGCCAGCTCCACAGGCTGCTGGTGGACCACAATACTTGGATACTTCTGGAGATAAGGGCATTGATTGATGCTGGCTGGCTGGGGAATTCTGGGAATTGAAGTCCACCCATCTTAAAGCTACCAAGCTTAAGAAACTCTGCCCTGCTTCAAAGAGTTGCCATGGTGGCCTTGGCTAATCGCTCGATGCTCATCAGCCAGGAGAAGACTCCTCCTGTCCCCAGAGAAGCATTTCTACAAATAACTAGGATGCAAGATGCAATGCAGCCCACCCGCTTCCTTTTCCAACCTTTTTTTTATTATTATTATTCAAAAAGATTTTTAAATAAAGCAGGTGAGCCGGGTGCCCGGTGGGTGTTCTGGTGAGCTGCACTTCTTAGATGTGAATTGTAATTGGTGTAAATGAGTAGATGAAAAGAGCCTGTTGGGTGTGCAGGCAGATGGCTCTCGAGCCCTTGAAGTCATCCTGGAACGTCCTCCTCCATCCTACCCGGATCTGAGCTTTCCCTTCCTTTCCCTTCTACGTTCCTTGGGAGCCTTAGAAGATGTTTAACAGAATAACAAGAGTCCGAAGGGACCTTGGAGGTTTTCTACTACAACCCCTGCTCAGGCAGCAAACCCTATGCCAATTTAGACCTAGACTTAAAATAACTCTATTGTCACTTTGAATGTACACTAATCAGCATACATTAAAATGAAATTCCATTGCATACATGTCCCAAAAGTGATGTTTTTTTCTGGAGGCATCTGTACTTTCTTAGAATAGAATAGCAAAGTTGGAAGGGACCTTGGAGGTCTTCTAGTCCAACCCCCTGCTTAGGCAGGAAACCCTACACCACTTCAGACAAATGGTTGTCCAATCTCTTCTTAAAAACTTCCAATGTTGGAGCATTCACAACTTCTGGAGGCAAGTTGTTCCACTGATTAATTGTTCTCACTGTCAGGAAATTTCTCCTTAAGTTCTAAGTTGCTTCTCTCCTTCATTAGTTTCCACCCATTGATTCTTGTCCTGCCTTCTGGTGCTTTGGATAATAGCTCTTCTTTGTAGCAGCCCCTGAGATATTGGAAGACTGCTATCATGTCACCCCTCACCAATCCTTCTTCTCATTAAACTAGACATACCCAATTCCAGCAACCATTCTTTAAATGTTTTACCCTCCAGTCCCCTAATCATCTTTGTTGCTCTTCTCTGCACACTTTCCATAGTCTCAACATCTTTTTTTAATATTGTGGCGACCAAAACTGGATGCAGGATTCCAAGTGTGGCCTTACTCTTGTTTTTCTCTTTGAAGACATTTCGCTTCTCATCCAAGAAGCTTCTTCAGCCCTGACAGGATAGTGAGGAAGGGAAGGATTGATACTCCTTGCAGACAGCTGGTCTTTTGCATCCTTTTAGAGGGTCCTTGAGGCCACTTGGAGGATTTTCTGTGTCCTCAGGGTCACCTGAGTGGTGCAAATGGTTCCTGTAGTCTGCAATTTTTTCTCTGGAAACCCATTCTTACTCCCACACCATTCCAAGGATATTCAGCTGAAGATGCTTCTTGGATGAGAAGCAAAACATCTTCAAAGACAGAACAAGAAAGTCCAGGAAACCCCCCCCCCCCAACCTTTGGGACAACCATGACCTGGAGGACTGAGAATCTCTACAGACTTTCCATTGCCTGCAGCTCTCAAAGGGTCACCACCTCCAGTATACACTACATAGACATGGCAAAATAAATAAGTAAATACAAAATTATACATATACCCATATATATTATATGACACTGAGAAACAACCCAGTCTAGTTCAGAGAGATTTCAGGCCACTCTCTTTTTAAAAACCTCCAGTAATTGAGCATCAACAACTTCTGGAGGGAAGTTGTTTCACTGATTGTGGTAATTGTTCTAACTGTCAGGAAATTTCTCCTAAAGAGAAATTGCTTAGGAGAGATTATTACTCTCCTTGGTTACTTTCCAACCATTGTTTCAGAACAGGTTGAACACCCCACCCACCCACCCCTCTTCTCTATAGGAGCCCTCCAAATAGTGGAATCCTGCTATCATGTCACCCCAGTCCTTCTTTTCTCCAAAGGGGCCAGACCCAATTCCTGCAACTGTTCTCTGTATGTTTTAGTCTCCAGGCCTTTAATCATCGTTGCTGCTCTTCTCTGCAATCTTCCCACAGTCTGAACATCTTTTTTTTACATTGTGTTGAACAAAACTGGATGCAATATTCCAGGGAGTGTGGGATTACAGACCGTGAGGGGTCCTTGGTGCTCTCTGAGCTTGTTTGCTTTCTTGCAGAACTTTCATGACCCAACAGCACTGATGATGTTCCCTAGTTGGGTCATGGAAGGTCTGCAAGGAAACCCCAAGCTCAGAGATCACCAAGGACCCCACAGACCTCTTCCTCCTCTTTCTCTTTCTCCTCCTCCTCCTCCACCTCCTCTTCCTCCCTTCTAGCACTGATGATGTTCCCTAGTTGGATCATGAAACATTTTCAAGAAAATCACCAAGCTCAGAGAACATCAAGGACTCCACAGACCATCCTCCTCCCCCTTCTCCTCCTCTTCCTCCTCTCCATAAACCCCACTCCCTTCTAGCACTGATGATGTTCCCTAGGTGGGTCATGAAACGTCTGCAAGAAAACCAATCTCAGAGAGCACCAAGGACCGCTCATTTCAAGCCTGAGCTACAAATATTCTCCTTTATTGATATTACAGGCAATTATAGCCACAATTGGAACCAGAATTCCTGCTACTAGGCAAGGCGGTCATTAAATGACTCGTGCCTGTTTTGACCCCATTTTTTCCCCACCGTTGCTAAGGGAACTGCTGTTGAGTGAATCATGCAGTTGTTAAGCAAATCTTAACAGTGACTTTTCTTGTCGGAAACCAGCCGGGAAGATCTCAAATGGTGATCACGTGATATCCTGGAATGTTGCCAGCCTCTGTAGGAAGAAAAATGCAGATCCAGTTCCAATCCGGGAATAAAATGGAGGCTGCTTAAGAAAGAAAGTTTATTGATGAGCAGTACCAGCAACAGCAGTTCTGGGACAGCTAACAAAATGGATGAATGAGTGGATGCATCTTTATAGGTTTCTGGGATGCTGCTGGGGATTCTGCAATGTCTGAAATGCCCCTAGGGCAGAGTTTCTCAACCTTGGAAGCTTGAAGATGGGTGGACTTCAACTCCCTGGCTGGGGGATTCTGGGAATTGAAGTCCACCCATCTTCAAACTACCAAGGTTGAGAAACACTGCCCTAGGGGATTGTGCAAGGAAGCGGCTTTTGTGTCTCTTGCTATTTCAATGGTGGTAGGTTAATCCTATTGTGTCCTAAAAGATCTTGTCCCGTCCTTAGAATCTGGGTGGGGGGAGGATTTGAATTTTAATATCATCGCTGGAGGTGAAGGCCTTTTGTTTGTGAATAGATTGGCCCAGTCTTTCTTCATAGGTACAAAATCAGACTTCAGGCATCTGCTGGAGGCTGTTTTACTATGCAGGAAGACTGGGGCTGCTTTCTGCCTTTAAGAACATGTTTTCACCATTTCTCCTTTGGGGAAATATAATACTCTCCCTCTTTTAATATTTCCCAAAATTATTTCATTCTCGGGGGGGGGGGGGGGGGGGGGGCTTCCCACACATCATAAATAAAAGTTGGTTGCCAAACACCCAAATTTTGCTTACTTGACTACAGAGATGCTGCATGGGGCGTAAGTGCGAGGATTGGTCATAAGTCACTTTCTGTAAGTGGTTAGCAGAACTCCTGCCTGACCAGGAAGTTGGACTAGAAGACCTTGAAGGCCCCTTCCAACTCTGCTATCTTGTTTAGTCTGTTAAACCTGACTTGATCCAAATAGTATGCCTTCAGAAACCGTGAGCACTCCATCACCTGATTTTTAAGAAGAGACTTAAAATGGTATAAGTTCTCCTGCTTGAGCAGGGGGCCAGACTAGAAGACCTCCAAGGTCTCTTCCAGCTCTGTGTCAGGCACAAAGTACCAGGACCTGTTCTGTCCCCGTCTCACACACGCACACAAACAGACAGCCGGGGGTTAAATAAACTGGCAGACAACCAATTCTTCCGATAAGAAGCTTGGCAGCAATCCAGTAGCTGCTTGCCAAGAACTTTACTCAATAAACAAAATACCCACAGTCAAGAATTGTCCAGTTCGTAAAAATAAATCCAAGGCCGATAATGTTGTTTCCAAAGATGCAATGTGACTCGATAGTAGTTAGTTTTGTCCGTCACAGAGTCTGAATGGCCACCTCACCCCCTTTTATATCCTGTGAGGTGTGGTCCAGTGACTCAGCTTAATCTCTGGCACGCCTTTGCTTCTGTTGCGCACACTTATCTCTGCGACAGTGGCGTGGATCCAGCCAAGACTCATTTCCCTCATCACTGTCTACCTGTGGCTGGGTGAACGTGCTTGGCCCTGGCCCTATCTCTTGCCCTTCGGCGGACACTGAAGGCATTGCCAGAGAGGAGGATCTTGGAGAGGGAGGCCTTGCCAACTCCTCTTCTTCACTCTCAGAGTCCTCTCCTGCCAATGACACAGGCTCAGGTAACGGAGCCACAACAGGACCATAACTTAATTTGCATTTCAGGATATATATTATCCATGCCTATACATAAGAATCTTGTTAACTAAAGTTCCACACTAAATTGGCGCTAGATAAGAGTCAACAGGAATCAAGAAGTTGGACCATTTATGGGAATGTAACGATCCTAGGCTGATGACTCCTTTAACTCCACCTCTCAACTCTGCCTGCTTGTCTCCTGCATGATGTGAAAATAATATTGAGGTGTCAGTAGATGCTGGTCCATCTGATTTAGGTGCAGTGTTGCAGATCCGTGACATTAGAGCCATCCTTAAGAAATCATTCTCCTGCATCCCTACCAAAATTGAGCAGCTTTACCAAAATATCAGCCAACCAGTCATTTCTGGGCCTGGAAACGAAGGGGTTCTGGAAGAGATCCCACCTACAGCAATTTTAGGCGATCAAGTGAACGTTGCTTTGGATTCATCTGATGTTGCCATGCACATGACGGTGCCTTAATTACTCCAAAGAATTTATAGATGTTAATTAAACGATAAGACCTTGGCATTTATTAAAGAAGACGGTTTAAGCAGAGTGGCTTTGGAAAGGAAGGGAAAGTGTCTCCAGGATTGTAAAAAAAATATATTGGGACTGCAGAGAAGAATGTACCACTCATGGAAATTACCTTTTAGAAATATGGAAGTTTATTTTTTCAAAAAAAAGATAAAATGATAGTACAGGCAGTCCTTAACTTACGACCACAATTAAGCGCAATACTACAGTTGCTAAGTGAGACAGTTAAGTGAATTTTTGCCCCGTTTTGCGACCTTTCTTGCCACATTTGTTAAGTGAATCACTGCATTTGTTAAGTTAGTAACATGGCTGTTAAGTGGGCCTGGCTTTGAACCCTTGACTTTGATTGTCAGGAGATCGCAAAAGGGGTTCACGGGACCCCCGGGACATTGCAACCGTCATAAATATGAACCAGTTGTCAAGTGTCTGAATTTTAATCACGTGACCCTGGGGATGCTGCAGGGATTGTCAATGTGAAAAAAATGGACGTCAGTCACTTTTTTCAGTGCCGTTGTAACTTTGAATGGTCACTGAATGAATTGTTCTAAGTCTAGGACTACTTGTATTGTACCTGAAGAGTTTAAGAAGTAAGAGCTTGAAAAACAAAACGTTGTTCTGTCCCCGTCCCACACGCACACACACCAACAGACGTTCAAGAGTTAAAGACTAAACCAGCCGACAAAATCCTTTTCCTTATGATAACGGAACTTGGCAACAACCTAGTGGCTGCCTGCCAAGAATTTATTACTTATGAAGAGGAGAGATAACTTCTCCCCGCTTCTGGTACATCAAAAGAAACAGCTCAATAATTACAGAGTCAATCAAGTCCAGAGATAATCCAGCAAAGTCTATAGCAAAAGTCCGACAATGCAGAATGGCTGCTGGCTGGGTGATTCTGGGAGTTGAAGTCCATCCCTCTTCAAGCTACCAAGGTCGAGAAACACTGTCCTACGGGAAATGGATGCGCACAAAATATGCTCCAGAACAATCAATGTGTCCTGGTTTCCTGGACCGATGAACATGTACATTTCTTCTCCAGCTAATGATTAACATGCAGAAGTGATTCCTCAAAAATGCCCACTTAAATGCCCAGAAGATCATATCCCAAAGGTGCTTTTACAAGAGACAACTTGGACCATCTGGTTTTTCTTTGAAGACGTTTCACTTCTCATTCAAAAACCTTCTTCAGCTCCGAGCTCTGAGCTGAAAAAGCGTCTTGGATGAGAAGCGAAATGTCTTCAAAGAAAAAACAGAAAGTCCAAGTTGTCTCTTGAAAAAGCACCTTTTGGGACAACCATGATGACTGACAATTTCCATAGACATCCAGAAGATCATAGATTCCTAGGGCTGGAAGGGACCTTGGAGGTCTTCCTCCTTACACTATCCCAGACAAATGATTGTGCAATCGTTTCTTCATAACCTCCAGCAATGGAACATCTACAACTCCAGGAAATAAGCTGTTTCGTTGATTAATTCTTCTCCCTATCAGGAAATTCCTCCTTAGTTCAAGGTTGAATTTCCATGGGATGAGCTTCTGTCCCTTACTTCTTGACCTGCCCTCAAGTTCTTCAGAGAATAGGTCCACCACCTCTTCTCTGGGACAGCTCCTCAGGTACTGGAAAACATTTATCGTATCTCCCTTAATCCTTCTCTTTGTTAGACTAGGCCAGTGTTTCTCAACCTTGGTAGCTTGAAGAGGGGTGGACTTCAATTCCCAGAATCCCCCACCCCTCTTCAAGCTACCAAGGTTGAGAAACACTGGACTAGACATTCCTAGTTCCTTCAAATGTTCATCATATGTTTTAGCCTCCAGACTCTTTATTTAGTGTGTTGCAGCTGCCAAAAAAGCCAATGCAATTATGGGCTGCCTTAACAGAGGGATAGAATTAAGATCATGAGAAGTGAGACTACTGCTTTATGGTGCCTTGGTAAGACCAGACTTGGAATATTGCATCCAGTTTTGGTCACCACAACACAAAAAAGATGTTGAGACTCTGAAAAAGAGTGCACGGAAGTGCAGCAAAGATGCTGACTCCAGGGGACTAGAGGCTAAAACATATGAAGAACGGTTGCAGGAATTTGACATGTCTAGTTTAATGAAAAGAAGGACCAGGGGAGACATGATAGCAGTCTTCCAATATTTGAGGGGCTGCCACAAAGAAGAGGGAGTCAACCCATTTTCCAAAGCACCAGAAGGCAGGACAAGAAAAAAGAAAGGATGGAGACTAATCAAGGAGAGAAGCAACCTGGAACTAAGGAGGAATTTCCAGAGAGTGAGAACAATTAACCAGTGGAACAATTTCCATCCAGAAGTTGTGGGTGCTCTAACACTAGAGTTTTCAAGATGAGACTGAACAACAAATTTGTCTTAAATGTTATAGGGTCTCCTGCCTGAGCAGGGGGTTGGACTAGAAGACCTCCAAGGTCCCTTCCAACTCTGTTGTTTTGTATTCTGTATTGCATCATCTTTGTTGCTCTTCTAGGGTCTCAGCTTCGTCAGCTTCCAAACACAGAACCCTCTTGGTTTGAGAATGTGGTGCTGAATGAAAAATGCATGCAGTCCAAATCTTTTTCCACTTGCAAAAGAAATCGCAAATGCCCTGCAAACTCCTGCAGATAACATTCGCAAGCTTAACCGACAAACTCTGATTCCCCTGGACTGTCCTTGTTTATCTCCTGCTATTAAGCGCCTCATAATTCAGGATTTCTTTGGAAGGCAGCCTACAGCAGCAGAACATCTCACCAGCATGATTTTCTCAAAATGAGGACATTTCAGGCCCTGCTGCGAAAGAGAGGTTTCCAAGATTTAGGGTCTCTCCGTCCCCAAAGGCTGGGGTAATGGCACTTGATATTCCCCGTCGTTTCTTAAAGGCCCTGGCTGATAGCTGTTTAGATCGGAGAAAGTGCCTGATTGGATTCAGAAGCAGCAATGACAAGGGCTTCCAACTTCTTTAGCTGACAGATGTGGAGGAAGGAGGCTGATGGAGGAAGCCTGCAAGAGAAACAGAGATGAGGAGGAGGAGGAGGAGGAGGAGGAGGAGGAGGAGGAGGAGGAGGAGGAGGAGGAGGAGGAGGACACTCTGAAGACCATAATCTTCCTGGCTTGCAAAGAACATGGAACATAGAATCATAAGGGACCTTGGAGGTCTTCTCTTCCAACCCCCTGCTAAGCAGGAGATCTATAGCATTCCAGACAAGTCACTGTCCAGTCTCTTCTTAAAAGCCTCCAGTGATGAAGCACCCACAACTTCTGGAGATAAACAGTTCCACTGGTTAATTGTTCTCACTCTTTGGAAATTCCCCCTTAGTTACAGGTTGCTTCTCTCCTTGATCAGTTTCCATCCTTTGCTTCTTGTCCTGCCTTCGGGTGCTTTAGAGAATAGGTTGACCCTCTTCTTTGTAGGAGCCCCTCAAGTACTGGAAAACAGTTATCATCTCCCCCATAATCTTCTCTTTGATAGAGGAGTTGTACCAAGCTCCCTTTATTGTTCATCGTATGATTTAGCCTCCAGTCCCTAAATCAACTTTGTTGCTCTTTTTCTGCACTCTTTCCAACATCTTTTTCGAATTGTGATGACCAGAAATGGACACAGTATTCCAAGTGTGGCCTCATTAGTTTGGTACACAGTGGCATTATTACAGCTGATTAACTTGACAAGAGTCTTCCAATATTTGAGTGGCTGCCACAAAAGAGAGAGTCAACCTATTCTCCAAAGCCCCTGAAGGCAGAACAGGAAGCAATGGATGGAAACTAACCAAGGAGAGAAGCAACCTGTAATTAAAGAGAAATTCCCTGGCGTTGAGAAATTCCCTGGCACCTCCGAGGTCCTTCCAAGTCTGTTATTCTGATGAAAACAGAAAAATAGAAAAACGGAAGAATCACTAGCCAAGGAAAGTTGTGAGATGGGATATGTGGGAACTCCTGGATTAATTGAAGATTGGCAGCTGATGGGACACACCATCCAAGAGGCCACAAGCCAATGGTTACGAAAAGACCCCACCACCAATTTAAAAAGAAACTTGGTTGTTCAGAAAAGTAGCTAGTCTTGATTGTGTCATCCCAGCAAAATCATGACGGGCTCCCTCATCATAACTTTCAGTTGAGTGGACTGTGCCATTGGTTCATGCCCTCACTGTTGGAATTGAGGAGAAACTACCTAACAGGGAGGACAATGAACCAGTGGAACAGAAGTTGCCTTCAGGAGTTGTGGGTGCTCCATCACTGGAGGTTTTTAAGAAGAGGCTGGACAGTCTGAAATGGTATAGGATCTCCTGCTTGAGCAGGAGGCTGGACTAGAAGACCTCCAAGGTTCCTTCCAGATCTATTCTGATTCTGACTTCAACTCCCAGAAATCCACAAAAAGCCGAAGGGTTCAGATGTTTTGAGCAGGTTCAAAATACAGGGATTGCTAGCTCAGAAATTCTGGGAGTTGAAGTCCAGAGGTCATAAAGGGCCCATACACCATCTGGGAAAAGACATATTGAATGATGTCAGTCAATAATTGACATCTTTGTTTTGTGGCACTGTTGGCTATTTCTTATTTGGCCAGAGGGGCACCAGCCACATTCTTGGCGGCATTTGTTATTTCTCTAATATGGATGTCCAGCACTTCAGATAACTTACCTTTTAAAGGATCTTTCAAAAGGAAAAATATTTCCCTTAATGTTTACTTGCTCTGGCAGTTCATTGATTTCTGTAAAGTATTTCATCCTTAAAAGTCAATAACATAAACTTTTAAAAGATGGCTCACAGACAGGACACAGAATCATGGGTAGATGGGTAAAACCCACAGATCTATGTTCCAGAGCCCCGATAGCCTAGTGACATTGCTGATTGGCAATGATGGGAGTTGTAGTCTCATTGCATACATCATCTATAATTTGGGATCCTTGGTGCTCCTTGAGGTTGGTGGTTTTCTTGCAGGCATTTCATGATCCAACTAGGTATGCGGAGTGGTGGTGGTGATGGGGGAGGAGGAGGAGGAGGAGAACTGTGGCATCCTTTTTACTACTAATTAATTATTTGGATTAAATTATGATTTTATTGTACTTGTTTCTTAACTTGTGTTCGCCGCCCTGAGTCCTTTGGGAGAATGGTGGCATATAAATAAATGTAATAAATAAATAAATAAATAAATAAATAAATAAATAAATAAATAAATAATCCTTAATGCTCTCTGAGCTTGATGCTCTTCTTGCAGATATTTCATGATCCAATTTGGTAATATCATCAATGCTAGATGGGAGTAAAGTATGTGAAGTAGAGAAGAGGGGGAGGAGGAGAAGGAGGAGGACAATTGTGGGGTCCTTGGTGCTCTCTGAGCTTGGCTGTTTTCTTCTAGGCCAGGGGTCAGCAACCTGCGGCTCTGGAGCCTCATGTGGCTCTTTCATCCCTCTGTTGTGGCTCCCTGTTGCTGGATGGTTCCACAACTGATAGGGCTTTTGGTTAGGACAGGTAGAGGAAAAAGGATGCCGTGCTAGGAGGAGACTGTGATGGGGGAACTGGACTTCTGGTTGGCTCCAGAATTGAATGGGGGCTTCCAGTTAGGACCTTTGTGGCTCTTTGAGTGTTTAAGGTTGCCGACCCCTGTTATAGACAGTTCATGACCCAACTAGGTAAGATCATCAGTGTTAGAAGGGAGTAGGGTATGTGGAGGAGGGGAGCAGGGGAGCAGGGACAGGGAGAGTGGGAGGGGAAAGAGAAGAGGAGGAGGAGGAAGAGGAGGAGGAGGAGGAGGAGTAGGAGGACTGTGGGGCCCTTGGTGCTCCCTTGGTTGTTTTCTTGCAGACATTTCACAAACAGAGATGGTTTGTATGCTGGCCAACCACATAACACTTGAAAGTGGGGTTGAACAAAGTCCAGCAGCTCGGATGCAGAGCATGGGTTGGCCGTGTCACGGAAGAGCCCGCTGTCTTCCTGCATCGTTGGGGTGTCCCAAAGCCAGGGGCCCGGCTGCCAATTGCAAGAGAGCCAAGCCCCAAGCTTTGCTTTTGACTTACTACGTTATTTAAAAGAAGAAGATGGCTCTGTTAAGTGTTTCAAGGCTCCAGCCCAATAGAATCAAAAGGTTAAATCAAAGGTATTTATTTACATATTACTTATCTCTTGCAGGTGAACATCTGGAAGGCCTCTGGACTCCTGGGCAGAGACTTATATACTTGGGAGGCGGAGTCCAGGGAAGGATGGGTCAAGGGGAGGGCTAGGTGAGGTGGATGAAGTTAACTCTTGCCCTGCCACGGGAACATAATGTTGGGCATTTACTTGTAACAGGCTCTGAGCTGGATTTAGTGCAGTTTCCCCCCAAAGGAAGGCTCTCTGTGTGAGAGCAATTCATGGGGATGTAGGCACAGACTCACACAGAAAGACAGAGCAAACTCCTGCGCAAGGACCAGCTTTCCCACTGTGGCCCTCTGGAGTTGTCAGATATAATTGAAACCAGCTTGCGGATTTCCTTCCGCTCGGTTAATACCTTTGCTGGGGTCACCGTGGCGTCTGCGTGGATATCGACACTGTCAAGAGACCCACTCCGTGAAAAGGGCAGGAACAAAAAAAGAGAAGGATAATAACAATAATTGAATTTGTAACCACTGGTTAAAATTAATTGCCTGTAAAATATGGAGCCCATATATCGAATTAATTGATCCCTTGTCTGCGTCCACCAGCCATTCTCTTTCCTGCAACCAATTCACACTTCAAAGAACACAGAGGCAGGGACCCTCTCCCAGCCCCTCCCGCTTCCTCCAAGCACCGAAGGAAAATGCAGGATGGAGATGGAAGCCTGGAGGCTCCCTGCACATCCCAAGGGAAAGGAAGGAGGGACATGGGGGGGGGTGTCAAAATCCAAAAGGAGGGTCCATGACCAGAGGATCAAAGCCCCCCCCCCCCTCTGGTGTGTATCGCATATCAGCCGTGCAGGTAAAAAAAGACTGGAGCTTCAATACTACCAATGTGGTTGGTTACCAACTTTTTTGACACAGAGAGGGAGGGAGGGAGGGAGGGAAGGAAAGCAGGAAGGAAAGGAGGGAGGAAGAAGGAAGGAAAGAAGAAAGAAAGGAAAGGAAAGGGGAGGGAGGGAGGGAGGAGGGAAAAGAGAGAGAGAGGGAAGGAAGGGAGGGAGGGAGGAAAGAAGGGAGGGAGGGAGGAAGGAAGGAAGGAAGGAGGGAGGGAGGGGGAAGGGGGAGGGAGGGGGAGGGGGAAGGGGGAGCGAGGGAGGGAGGAAGAAGGAAGGGAGGGAGGAAAGGAAGGAGAGAGGGAGGGAAGAAGAAGGAAAGAAGGAAGGAAGGAAGGAAAGGAGGGAGGGGGAAGGGGAAGGGAAGGGAAAAGAGGGGGAGGGAAAGAAGGAAGGAAGGAAAGAAGGAAAGAAGGAAGGAAGAAAGAAAAGGAGGGAGAGGGAAGGGGGAGCAAGGGAGGGAGGAAGGAAAAGAGGGAGGGAGGGAAGAAGGGGGAAGGAAAGGAGGGAGGGAGGGAGGAAGAAGGAAGGAGGGAGGAGGGAAAAGAGGGAGGGAGGGAGGGAGGGAAGGGAGGAAGGAAAGGAAGGAGAGAGGAAGGGAAGAAGAAGGAAAGAAGGAAAGAAGGAAGGAAGGAAGGAAAGGAGGGAGGGGGAAAGGGGAAGGGAAGGGAAAGAGGGGAGGGAAAGAAGGAAGGAAGGAAGGAAAGAAGGAAGGAAGGAAGGAAGGAAAGGAGGGAGAGGGAAGGGGGAGCGACGGAGGGAGGGAGGAAAAGAGGGAGGGAAGGAAGGGGGAAGGAAAGGAAGGAGGGAGGGAGGAAGAAGGAAGGGAGGGAGGAGGGAGGGGAAGGGGGAGGGAGGGAGGAGGGAAAAGAGGGAGGGAGGGAGGGAAGGAAGAAAGGAAAGGAGGGAGGGAGGGGGAAGGGGAGGGGAAGGGAAGGGAAGGGAAAAGAGGGGGGAGGGGAAAGAAGGAAGGAAGGAAGGAAGGAAGATGAGAGGGTGGGAGGGAAATTTCCTGACAGAATAATTAACCAGTGGAACGGAACTTGTGGGTGCTCCAGCACTGGAGGTTTTTAAGAAGAAATGGGACAACCATTTGTCTGAAACGGAATAGTGCCTCCTGCTCAAGCTGGGGGTTGGACTAGAAGACCTCCAAGGTCCCTTCGGTTCTTCATTGGGCCCCTGGTATTTATTAGCACCTGCTTCGAGTCCCGATTGGAGGGGACGAGGTTTAGCAACGCATCCAGTGAATGAGTGGCCAGGCCTCTCCAATGCAGATGGCTGAGGCTGGTTTGGACGGAGGGGGGCGAGGTGGGAGAAGCTTCTCCAGGAGAGGTGAAATCCCTTCCTTTTCTGCAATGTGATTGGAGATGATTCTCTCTCCCGAGCGATTTGCATGTTGCTAAAGCAGAGCGTTTCAGCCTCCATTACGTCGCTGGTGTCACTTGTAAACGGTGAGGAACAAAAGGGAAAAAACGAGGACAATTGGCCACATTCCCAAAATGCCAGCTTATGAAAACAACAGGAAACAATCGACAACCTGGCTCAGGGTGAGCAGCCAGCCGCATCCTTGGCACCGCAGCCTCCTTTGTTCTTCTCTGCCAGCCTCCCCTTGGAAGGACGTGGATGAGAGGACGCGGTGGGCATCTCAGGGTCCAAAAAGGGAGATGGGACGGGCAGATTTTTTTGGGGGGGGGAATCCTTCACCCTCCCATTTCCCTCGGGGGAAACACACAATGGTTATACCTCTGGGGAGGTGTTGGAAAGGAAACAGAAAGGTGAGAAGATCTACCTCCACTGCCGAGGATGTCCAGCTGCTTCTGCTGTATTTATTAATTGGGGTAAATGTACATGCTGCCCATCTTGCCAAACACCATCCAAGCACGGAAGATGTAACCTAGTTGGATCATGAAACATCTGTAAGAAACCACCAAGCTCAGAGAGCCCCAAGAATCCCGTAATCTTCCTTCTCCTCTCTGCAGCCCCCTCCTCTTCCAGCACAGCTGATGTTACCTAGATGGGTATCAAAACATCTGCAAGAAAACAACCAAGCTCAGAGAGCCTAACAAGGCCCCACATTTCAATCCTGAGCTGCAACCGGTCTCTTCTAGTAGTGCCATCCCAGGGGTGAAATGCTCCTGGTTTGGACCGGATTGCCCGATCCGGTAGCAATGGTAACAGGTGGTTCGGAGAGACCGGTAGCAAAAATCCCTGCACCACCCCACCCCCCATGCTCAACTGAACCGCGCGATCATCAGAGGCGTTCCTTTTTACTTTTAAAAGCATTTTTTCTACAAACTCTTTGGCCAAAAATAAATGCTTTTAAAAGTAAAAAAAAATTGCCTCTGATGATCGCACAGCTGGGATCGTCAGAGGCTTTTTCAAAAGCATTTTTTTCTGCAACCCCTTCAGCCGAAGAGTTGTAGAAAAAAAATGCCTATAAAAGCCTCTAGTGATCCCAGCTGACTTGCCTGATCATCAGAGGCTTTTAAAAGCATTTTTTTCTGCAACCTCTTAAGGCTGTAGAAAAAATGTTTAAAAGTAAAAAAAAAAGCCTCTGATGATCGTGTGGCTCAGCTGGGACCGTCAGAGGCTTTTCAAAAGCATTTTTTTCTGCAACCTGTTAAGGCTGTAGAAAAAAATGCTTTTAAAAGTAAAAAAAAAGTTGGCCACACCCACTCAGTCACATTACCCACCACCAAGCCTTGCCCACAGAACCGGTAGTAACACATCTTACATTTCCCCATTCATATCGGTTCCATAATCCCACAACCGAGAAAAAATGCTATGGAGGATGGGGCCCAAGAATATCATTATTTTTCTTCCCATTAATAAGTAGGTAGGGTGTTGCTGGCTCTCTTGGCTGAAGGGTTGCCTCCCCATGATAGCAGTCAGCCTATTCTCCAAAACCCCTGAAGGCAGGATAAGAAGCAACAAATAGAAACTAACCAAGGAGAGAAGCGACCTAGAACAATTAACCAGTGGAGCAGCTTCCCTCCAGAGGTTGTGGCTGCTCCATCACTGGAGGTTTTCAAGAAGAGATTGGACAGCCATTTGTCTGAAATGACATGGGGTTTCCTGCCTGATCAGGGGGTTGGACTAGAAGACCTCCAAGGTCCCTTCCAACTCTGTTGTTCTGTATTCTCTGGTTGCAAAATCCACAGTGTCATTGGTGGAGTTTCAAGCCTGTCGGTTTTTAAGAGATCCCTTTTGGCTCTGGGACCCTTACCAGGAGCCCATTCCGCCTTTGAGACCCTGGGCAAAGAGGGGAAGCTCAGAAGGGAACATGCAGGACAGGAGAGCCAAAGGCTGACGTGTATTCTAATTTTAACTGAGCTGATCAAAGTTCAAGATTCCTCCTGCGGGAGAGGATAATGCAGGAATCGGCTGCCTTGAAGCTTCGGTCATTATCTAAGCTCTGAAAGACGAACTTTGTCAGTTTTGTTTTGAATGGCCCAGGAGGTTAAGGAGGAAGGTTAATGAAATACTGAATGGTTTGGCAAACTTTAATGGGGAGCAGCTGTGGCTGCTTTCCCTCAGCCAAGATGAAGTGTCGGAAAAGAGGAGGGTCAGAGGCCAGAAGGGAAACTGGGACCCAGTTTTAACTAACGGAGGGAAAAAAAAATCTCTCTCTCTTTCTTTTCCCTTCTTACTCCTAATAAGTCAAAGGACCCAGACAACATGCAAATGGCAGCAAAAAGAACTCTTTATTTGTTTAGGGGGGAAATGTCAGTTTTTTCTCCCTTCCCTGAATAAATCCTCTTTAAAATCTTGGAGTTAAAAGAGGCCATCGAGTCCAGCCCGTTGCTCGGTGCAGGGATCTCAGTTCAAACTCTGCAACTGCACCGGTGTCATCTGAACACACACCTGGGGGTCTCTATGGGTTAATAAGGGTCAGTGACCCCTATTTAGATGGGACTAGGGACAGAGTGGACCTGGCTTTCCACCAGCTTTAGGGACCGCTTCTTCCCTCTATGGCTTTTGGGGACTTGAAGTTAAAACATACAATGAACGGTTGCAGGAACTCGGTATGTCTAGTTGAATGAAAAGAAGGACTAGGGGAGACATGAGAGCAGGATTCCAGTATTTGAGGAGCTGCCCCAAAGAAGAGGGGCTCCACCTATTCTCCAAAGCACCTGAAGGGAGGACAAGAAGCAATGTTGGAAAATAATCGAGGAGAAGACCAACCTAGGAACAAGGGGGAAAAACCTGACAGTGAGAACAATTAATCAATGAAACGATATGCCTTCAGATGTTGTGGCTGCTCCATCACTGCAGGTTTTCAACAAGAGACAGGACAACCATTTGCCTGAAAGGATATGGGTTTTCCTGCTTGAGCAGGAGGTTGGACTAGACCAGGGGTCACCAACCCTTCGGACCTCAAGGACCACTAAATTCATCATTTTAAATCCCGCGGACCACTAATATGATCTGCCTCATGACCGGCTGGGTGGGCGTTACTAGATGGTCATGTGACTGGGGGGGCGTGGCCAACTCAATGTCACTCATGTGGAGGAGCGCCTCGCTGGTCTCTACTCGCCCCTCCCAGCCATTCCTCACCTCCCCATCCAGGCTCCTTGGGGCCCCAAAAGGAAGCAGTTGTTGGAGCTAAGCAGCCACCACGAGAAAGCGTTGGCAAAACCGCTGCTCAGTTCAAATTGGATCTGGCCGAGAAGGAGGCTCAGCAGAAGCACCTCACTGAGGACTAGGAGCATAGGCTTTCCAAGCAGAGGGAAGACCTGCAGGAGTGCAAGGCCAGGTACCCGCACCTGGACACTCAGCGGGCTGAGATGGTCAGCTATTTCCAGGCCATGATGCAACCCCAATGGAACTCCAGCTCTTTTCCACCAGCGGCACTTCCCTCCAGCCTTCACCCAAAGCCCCACACCAGGAGGCCAAAGCAGACCCCAAGTCGGAATTTCTGTCGCCCTCCAACCCACACAAAAAGACCCCGAAATGGGAGACTCTTTGCAGCAACACAAATGTTCATTGCACGTATTTGAGGACTCCTGATTTAGTGCAATATAAAAAATGTAAATGATTTTCTGTGG
>JAKOOJ010000061.1:2632500-2639341 GCA_022577455.1 Arizona elegans | reverse complement strand
CCTAACCCTAACCCTAACCCTAACCCTAACCCTAACCCTAACCCTAACCCTAACCCTAACCCTAACCCTAACCCTAACCCTAACCCTAACCCTAACCCTAACCCTAACCCTAACCCTAACCCTAACCCTAACCCTAACCCTAACCCTAACCCTAACCCTAACCCTAACCCTAACCCTAACCCTAACCCTAACCCTAACCCTAACCCTAACCCTAACCCTAACCCTAACCCTAACCCTAACCCTAACCCTAACCCTAACCCTAACCCTAACCCTAACCCTAACCCTAACCCTAACCCTAACCCTAACCCTAACCCTAACCCTAACCCTAACCCTAACCCTAACCCTAACCCTAACCCTAACCCTAACCCTAACCCTAACCCTAACCCTAACCCTAACCCTAACCCTAACCCTAACCCTAACCCTAACCCTAACCCTAACCCTAACCCTAACCCTAACCCTAACCCTAACCCTAACCCTAACCCTAACCCTAACCCTAACCCTAACCCTAACCCTAACCCTAACCCTAACCCTAACCCTAACCCTAACCCTAACCCTAACCCTAACCCTAACCCTAACCCTAACCCTAACCCTAACCCTAACCCTAACCCTAACCCTAACCCTAACCCTAACCCTAACCCTAACCCTAACCCTAACCCTAACCCTAACCCTAACCCTAACCCTAACCCTAACCCTAACCCTAACCCTAACCCTAACCCTAACCCTAACCCTAACCCTAACCCTAACCCTAACCCTAACCCTAACCCTAACCCTAACCCTAACCCTAACCCTAACCCTAACCCTAACCCTAACCCTAACCCTAACCCTAACCCTAACCCTAACCCTAACCCTAACCCTAACCCTAACCCTAACCCTAACCCTAACCCTAACCCTAACCCTAACCCTAACCCTAACCCTAACCCTAACCCTAACCCTAACCCTAACCCTAACCCTAACCCTAACCCTAACCCTAACCCTAACCCTAACCCTAACCCTAACCCTAACCCTAACCCTAACCCTAACCCTAACCCTAACCCTAACCCTAACCCTAACCCTAACCCTAACCCTAACCCTAACCCTAACCCTAACCCTAACCCTAACCCTAACCCTAACCCTAACCCTAACCCTAACCCTAACCCTAACCCTAACCCTAACCCTAACCCTAACCCTAACCCTAACCCTAACCCTAACCCTAACCCTAACCCTAACCCTAACCCTAACCCTAACCCTAACCCTAACCCTAACCCTAACCCTAACCCTAACCCTAACCCTAACCCTAACCCTAACCCTAACCCTAACCCTAACCCTAACCCTAACCCTAACCCTAACCCTAACCCTAACCCTAACCCTAACCCTAACCCTAACCCTAACCCTAACCCTAACCCTAACCCTAACCCTAACCCTAACCCTAACCCTAACCCTAACCCTAACCCTAACCCTAACCCTAACCCTAACCCTAACCCTAACCCTAACCCTAACCCTAACCCTAACCCTAACCCTAACCCTAACCCTAACCCTAACCCTAACCCTAACCCTAACCCTAACCCTAACCCTAACCCTAACCCTAACCCTAACCCTAACCCTAACCCTAACCCTAACCCTAACCCTAACCCTAACCCTAACCCTAACCCTAACCCTAACCCTAACCCTAACCCTAACCCTAACCCTAACCCTAACCCTAACCCTAACCCTAACCCTAACCCTAACCCTAACCCTAACCCTAACCCTAACCCTAACCCTAACCCTAACCCTAACCCTAACCCTAACCCTAACCCTAACCCTAACCCTAACCCTAACCCTAACCCTAACCCTAACCCTAACCCTAACCCTAACCCTAACCCTAACCCTAACCCTAACCCTAACCCTAACCCTAACCCTAACCCTAACCCTAACCCTAACCCTAACCCTAACCCTAACCCTAACCCTAACCCTAACCCTAACCCTAACCCTAACCCTAACCCTAACCCTAACCCTAACCCTAACCCTAACCCTAACCCTAACCCTAACCCTAACCCTAACCCTAACCCTAACCCTAACCCTAACCCTAACCCTAACCCTAACCCTAACCCTAACCCTAACCCTAACCCTAACCCTAACCCTAACCCTAACCCTAACCCTAACCCTAACCCTAACCCTAACCCTAACCCTAACCCTAACCCTAACCCTAACCCTAACCCTAACCCTAACCCTAACCCTAACCCTAACCCTAACCCTAACCCTAACCCTAACCCTAACCCTAACCCTAACCCTAACCCTAACCCTAACCCTAACCCTAACCCTAACCCTAACCCTAACCCTAACCCTAACCCTAACCCTAACCCTAACCCTAACCCTAACCCTAACCCTAACCCTAACCCTAACCCTAACCCTAACCCTAACCCTAACCCTAACCCTAACCCTAACCCTAACCCTAACCCTAACCCTAACCCTAACCCTAACCCTAACCCTAACCCTAACCCTAACCCTAACCCTAACCCTAACCCTAACCCTAACCCTAACCCTAACCCTAACCCTAACCCTAACCCTAACCCTAACCCTAACCCTAACCCTAACCCTAACCCTAACCCTAACCCTAACCCTAACCCTAACCCTAACCCTAACCCTAACCCTAACCCTAACCCTAACCCTAACCCTAACCCTAACCCTAACCCTAACCCTAACCCTAACCCTAACCCTAACCCTAACCCTAACCCTAACCCTAACCCTAACCCTAACCCTAACCCTAACCCTAACCCTAACCCTAACCCTAACCCTAACCCTAACCCTAACCCTAACCCTAACCCTAACCCTAACCCTAACCCTAACCCTAACCCTAACCCTAACCCTAACCCTAACCCTAACCCTAACCCTAACCCTAACCCTAACCCTAACCCTAACCCTAACCCTAACCCTAACCCTAACCCTAACCCTAACCCTAACCCTAACCCTAACCCTAACCCTAACCCTAACCCTAACCCTAACCCTAACCCTAACCCTAACCCTAACCCTAACCCTAACCCTAACCCTAACCCTAACCCTAACCCTAACCCTAACCCTAACCCTAACCCTAACCCTAACCCTAACCCTAACCCTAACCCTAACCCTAACCCTAACCCTAACCCTAACCCTAACCCTAACCCTAACCCTAACCCTAACCCTAACCCTAACCCTAACCCTAACCCTAACCCTAACCCTAACCCTAACCCTAACCCTAACCCTAACCCTAACCCTAACCCTAACCCTAACCCTAACCCTAACCCTAACCCTAACCCTAACCCTAACCCTAACCCTAACCCTAACCCTAACCCTAACCCTAACCCTAACCCTAACCCTAACCCTAACCCTAACCCTAACCCTAACCCTAACCCTAACCCTAACCCTAACCCTAACCCTAACCCTAACCCTAACCCTAACCCTAACCCTAACCCTAACCCTAACCCTAACCCTAACCCTAACCCTAACCCTAACCCTAACCCTAACCCTAACCCTAACCCTAACCCTAACCCTAACCCTAACCCTAACCCTAACCCTAACCCTAACCCTAACCCTAACCCTAACCCTAACCCTAACCCTAACCCTAACCCTAACCCTAACCCTAACCCTAACCCTAACCCTAACCCTAACCCTAACCCTAACCCTAACCCTAACCCTAACCCTAACCCTAACCCTAACCCTAACCCTAACCCTAACCCTAACCCTAACCCTAACCCTAACCCTAACCCTAACCCTAACCCTAACCCTAACCCTAACCCTAACCCTAACCCTAACCCTAACCCTAACCCTAACCCTAACCCTAACCCTAACCCTAACCCTAACCCTAACCCTAACCCTAACCCTAACCCTAACCCTAACCCTAACCCTAACCCTAACCCTAACCCTAACCCTAACCCTAACCCTAACCCTAACCCTAACCCTAACCCTAACCCTAACCCTAACCCTAACCCTAACCCTAACCCTAACCCTAACCCTAACCCTAACCCTAACCCTAACCCTAACCCTAACCCTAACCCTAACCCTAACCCTAACCCTAACCCTAACCCTAACCCTAACCCTAACCCTAACCCTAACCCTAACCCTAACCCTAACCCTAACCCTAACCCTAACCCTAACCCTAACCCTAACCCTAACCCTAACCCTAACCCTAACCCTAACCCTAACCCTAACCCTAACCCTAACCCTAACCCTAACCCTAACCCTAACCTAACCCTAACCCTAACCCTAACCCTAACCCTAACCCTAACCCTAACCCTAACCCTAACCCTAACCCTAACCCTAACCCTAACCCTAACCCTAACCCTAACCCTAACCCTAACCCTAACCCTAACCCTAACCCTAACCCTAACCCTAACCCTAACCCTAACCCTAACCCTAACCCTAACCCTAACCCTAACCCTAACCCTAACCCTAACCCTAACCCTAACCCTAACCCTAACCCTAACCCTAACCCTAACCCTAACCCTAACCCTAACCCTAACCCTAACCCTAACCCTAACCCTAACCCTAACCCTAACCCTAACCCTAACCCTAACCCTAACCCTAACCCTAACCCTAACCCTAACCCTAACCCTAACCCTAACCCTAACCCTAACCCTAACCCTAACCCTAACCCTAACCCTAACCCTAACCCTAACCCTAACCCTAACCCTAACCCTAACCCTAACCCTAACCCTAACCCTAACCCTAACCCTAACCCTAACCCTAACCCTAACCCTAACCCTAACCCTAACCCTAACCCTAACCCTAACCCTAACCCTAACCCTAACCCTAACCCTAACCCTAACCCTAACCCTAACCCTAACCCTAACCCTAACCCTAACCCTAACCCTAACCCTAACCCTAACCCTAACCCTAACCCTAACCCTAACCCTAACCCTAACCCTAACCCTAACCCTAACCCTAACCCTAACCCTAACCCTAACCCTAACCCTAACCCTAACCCTAACCCTAACCCTAACCCTAACCCTAACCCTAACCCTAACCCTAACCCTAACCCTAACCCTAACCCTAACCCTAACCCTAACCCTAACCCTAACCCTAACCCTAACCCTAACCCTAACCCTAACCCTAACCCTAACCCTAACCCTAACCCTAACCCTAACCCTAACCCTAACCCTAACCCTAACCCTAACCCTAACCCTAACCCTAACCCTAACCCTAACCCTAACCCTAACCCTAACCCTAACCCTAACCCTAACCCTAACCCTAACCCTAACCCTAACCCTAACCCTAACCCTAACCCTAACCCTAACCCTAACCCTAACCCTAACCCTAACCCTAACCCTAACCCTAACCCTAACCCTAACCCTAACCCTAACCCTAACCCTAACCCTAACCCTAACCCTAACCCTAACCCTAACCCTAACCCTAACCCTAACCCTAACCCTAACCCTAACCCTAACCCTAACCCTAACCCTAACCCTAACCCTAACCCTAACCCTAACCCTAACCCTAACCCTAACCCTAACCCTAACCCTAACCCTAACCCTAACCCTAACCCTAACCCTAACCCTAACCCTAACCCTAACCCTAACCCTAACCCTAACCCTAACCCTAACCCTAACCCTAACCCTAACCCTAACCCTAACCCTAACCCTAACCCTAACCCTAACCCTAACCCTAACCCTAACCCTAACCCTAACCCTAACCCTAACCCTAACCCTAACCCTAACCCTAACCCTAACCCTAACCCTAACCCTAACCCTAACCCTAACCCTAACCCTAACCCTAACCCTAACCCTAACCCTAACCCTAACCCTAACCCTAACCCTAACCCTAACCCTAACCCTAACCCTAACCCTAACCCTAACCCTAACCCTAACCCTAACCCTAACCCTAACCCTAACCCTAACCCTAACCCTAACCCTAACCCTAACCCTAACCCTAACCCTAACCCTAACCCTAACCCTAACCCTAACCCTAACCCTAACCCTAACCCTAACCCTAACCCTAACCCTAACCCTAACCCTAACCCTAACCCTAACCCTAACCCTAACCCTAACCCTAACCCTAACCCTAACCCTAACCCTAACCCTAACCCTAACCCTAACCCTAACCCTAACCCTAACCCTAACCCTAACCCTAACCCTAACCCTAACCCTAACCCTAACCCTAACCCTAACCCTAACCCTAACCCTAACCCTAACCCTAACCCTAACCCTAACCCTAACCCTAACCCTAACCCTAACCCTAACCCTAACCCTAACCCTAACCCTAACCCTAACCCTAACCCTAACCCTAACCCTAACCCTAACCCTAACCCTAACCCTAACCCTAACCCTAACCCTAACCCTAACCCTAACCCTAACCCTAACCCTAACCCTAACCCTAACCCTAACCCTAACCCTAACCCTAACCCTAACCCTAACCCTAACCCTAACCCTAACCCTAACCCTAACCCTAACCCTAACCCTAACCCTAACCCTAACCCTAACCCTAACCCTAACCCTAACCCTAACCCTAACCCTAACCCTAACCCTAACCCTAACCCTAACCCTAACCCTAACCCTAACCCTAACCCTAACCCTAACCCTAACCCTAACCCTAACCCTAACCCTAACCCTAACCCTAACCCTAACCCTAACCCTAACCCTAACCCTAACCCTAACCCTAACCCTAACCCTAACCCTAACCCTAACCCTAACCCTAACCCTAACCCTAACCCTAACCCTAACCCTAACCCTAACCCTAACCCTAACCCTAACCCTAACCCTAACCCTAACCCTAACCCTAACCCTAACCCTAACCCTAACCCTAACCCTAACCCTAACCCTAACCCTAACCCTAACCCTAACCCTAACCCTAACCCTAACCCTAACCCTAACCCTAACCCTAACCCTAACCCTAACCCTAACCCTAACCCTAACCC